>JANCOA010000001.1:5355195-5366796 GCA_024363135.1 Leptodoras oyakawai | reverse complement strand
CACACTCTGCTCTTACTGGTGCAATGTGCAATTAATGAAGATTGGCCACCAGGCTGGTCCAGTTTAGCCATGAAACCCCACACTAAAATGACAGGTGTTTCAGTTTCATTGTCCAACCGCTGTATCTCTGTTCTATCAACTGTTTAAAAAGACACATGTAGGTCGTCGAAATGAACCAGAATTTTCTTTGCTTGTTTTATTTCCAGACTGTAGTTCTAGTAGTGGCAGCAGATGTAGCGATGTCATGTGCTTACAACACTTACAGATTTTTTACTACAATGCGTCCCCTGTGAGGAGAAACGAAGGTTGTTGTAGTATGATTTACCGGATGTCCAGAGGGAGGAGGTTGCAAAATCTATCCTACATTTTTTTGCAGCCAGACACAAAAGTGATGAAAACCACTGTAGAAGGATTTTGACTGGGTTAAAAAAAAAAAAAGACTGTTATGTGTAAAAAATAAATACCGAAGTGGCTGTCCGATCGTACGGCGTGACTAACTGTTAAATCGTAACAGGGCGTACTAATAAACATGCGGACGTTCACCAGAATCTTCCCACGATTGACCATGTACAGTCACCATGACCACTAGTACTACTACTATAAGATTTCTTTTTCACTCATGTAGTCTGCTTGGTCCAGGCATGACAATGAAACATCTCACCTTACAGCCGGCTCTCAGATGCAAATTGAACAAAACAAAATTGATCTCCGCAACATAACAACAAATACGCTTTATAACAAGTCCTAAAAGATCTCGGTTATTATTTTGGCATTTTTATGTCCCCCAACTTGCCGCATCTTTCCGTGCAGCTGGCTACACATCTGGGAATGCGTTAGGCTTCCGGGAACATTTGTCAGGAGAAGAATAAACAGGACTTATATCACTATGACAACCATCTGTTGCTTTGACAGTGTTCATGTAATGCCAATGGATTCTTTGACAAGTGTGACAGCCATCTTTTTCCAGCTGATAGAACTACAACTGCTTCAGGACTTTGACACTACTCTCAACAAGCCATAACCATCCTGAAGGGTGTCTGGATTTTATTTCAGACGCTGATTTGTAGCACGGGCAAATTTATAACGTGAAACCGAGGCTACGGTCGCCGTGTTTCACGGCTTCTGTGACTTCTAATAACTCGCACAAATATTTCTTTTTAGATTTTATGGTGTATAAATTCAGAGACTCGTGGTTCTCGCAAGGAGACGCTGAATCGTGACTGAAGAGAGAGTATATAAAAAGTAGACGGGCTGTGACTGGAATAATGTTGCCGCTGCTGTCTGGAATAATGTGCTCACGTCAAATGCAAAAGAAGTGAGATGTTACAAGCCGTAATAAATGTACTGGGCCTCACAGGAAAAGGAAGAGCTACTGGACAATGAATGAAGTGCGGTGATGCATGCTGTTAGCATTCTCCACATCTATAACTGTTTGCGCTTGTCTTCGTCCATTCCCTGCAGGACCAGCAACAGAGTCTTTCATATGGTAAAGAGACTGAGGGGCAGTTACCTGTGCCAGCAAGTTAATAACGAGACAAACAAAAAGCACTGCCTCTACTAAATATGTGCATTTCTCCAATGCCACTTAAGTAGAATTTGTTTCACTGTTCGTGAAGTTTGCTGGCAGGGTGGTGCTGCATAAGACAAACTCGCGCTTGGTCAGCAAGTTGCGATTGCCCTTAGCTTTGTTTGTTGTTCACATATCAAGCAACCCTTTTATGCCCTTTTATGAAATCAATATTTGCTCTACAATAAACGTCCGATGGGAAAGGAATAAGGGAGTGCTCTCAGTGGCTTTGCCCTGCAACGTTTGACTTCTGGCATTAGTTTAATTACTCTGGCGACTTAAATCAAATCGACTAATCTAAACTAACACTAAGAGACATCAGTGTACGCCGTCTCTTTCGCACATCCTCATAGAACATTCTCCTTTTAAACTTTACTATCTGGAGCTATAATGGACAACCGTGAAACTGTGTGCATATCCGGCTGCACATGCGCACACACCCACACGCAACGCGAGCCTCCGACGGCTTGACCCGTGCTCGTTTTGGGCTCACGAGCCCTATCTAGTGTTTCTAGCCCTGTTAAAATTAGGCTTGGGACTTCGCACTGAGCGCCTCAGAGCCCCAATTAAAACTCTGCCATCAACCTAGAAAGGAGGTGCTGTGTTATGGGCGAATGTGTCCCTGAAGAACGTGGACTGAAAAAGAGGCACAGTGCAACCATTAGCTTCTGGAGACTTCAAAGATTGAGACACAGTTTTATTCTTTTCCTTTTCTTTCTTTTTTTTTTTTTTTTCCTTGCTTAATGTCAAATGGAATAGGAGCATAATTGGGCAGAGATAAATAGATGAAATATAAAGTAGTGCATTAGAATGAGTGTAGAAGAGAAACAGACAGGCAAGGCAGAGAGACGTATCCTTCAGGCGATCTCTATCGTACGAGCTGATTATTACAAATGAAATAACTTTTCTTTCAGTAATTATTATTATTATTATTATTGGTATTGCCTGGGAATCAGCAAGCATCCAGTCATTAAAACTATTCCTCTCTCTATTCCTTTCTCCTTCCCATACAGACAGCAGCAGAACAACAGGAGCCCATATGGCAGAAACTAACGTATTAGAAAAGTAAATAACATGCAGTTGCATGCTGTAGGCAGTGCATTGATTAGAGTTCAGCCTGTAGGATCGGTATTGACAGGAGATTTTTTTTTTTTCCTTTCTCTGAGTTTATGATACGGTTCTCAGCTGGAGAAGATTTGGAAAAGAGAAAGAGAGAAATGGTGATAAAAGAGGAGTGCAAAAATAGCTGAAAGCAAAAGAGACGGATACTTTTTTGAGAAATGACGAAAAAAACGGGCATGCGTGAAATGGAGGAAGGAGAACGGGCATGTCACTCCACAGTAGTGCAGAAACAATTATTCCCTTCTTTTTCTCAGAAGCAGAACTCTCTCTGGACTCTCTCTAACTGCCGAAGCACTCTCTGGGTCGCTCCTGCTAATACACTCGAGGCATTGCCTAGAAACATTCATCTCCTTCCCTCTGCCTCTCTGATTTATCCAGCTGACTCCCTAATCATGCTGCAGAGGGGTGCCAGGGGCCTATCTGTGCTCCTGAGGGTTTGTCCCTGTGTGCATGTATGAATGGGATAGCAATGGGCAGCTCGGTCATTTCGACAGCTAATCTCACCGCGGCTTGCATTCGCGACATCTAGCTTTAAATCTTTATCTTTAAATGTTGCTTATTATTTGCCGTTGCGTTCTCTCAGCTCCTTTAGCACTTCGTGTTCACTCTAACTGTAGCCAAAATCATCCTTCACGTCTGGCTAGTGTCTGTTTTTGCTTGTTTAAACTTCCATTCATTTCCATAGTGTATATATTGAAAAAAAAATTAACATATGTGACTAAGACTCAAGAATATGTTCATGTTTACCGTCGTGGACCGTGGCTTTATTAAACAGAACAAGATGTAGGTCACATCACTGTCTTCCTGGAAGTTATCTGCCTTTGATAGAATTCCAGATGACTCTCTGTGTGTACATGTACTGCACACTGGGTGGAAAAGCCATTATTTCACTGGTGACATGGTCATGCAGAGAGTGGGAGGGTAATGATGAAGATCAGGAATACTAAATAAAGAAAGCAGCCCTACTGCTTTATGCAAACAAACACATTTATTCTGTTCTCATGCACTCGACCAGCCATGTCCGTCTCTCCGACGTGTATTTTTGCTGGGAGTAATGGCCTGATCAACATATGCTAGTGTAAAAACTCTGCAGTGCTGCATTTGCAGTGTGTGGGATGTGGAGATGGGGTGATTAACTTCTACAGGAGTTTGTTTTCCATCAACAAAAGCAGAGGAAAAAGTGTTGAGCTGTAGATGTTCCTGTATTGTGAACGATGGCCTCCTGCCCTTGGCACTGTTGGGAACAGAGCAGAGATGTAGAAATGGAGAACAGGAATGCAGTGAAAGGAAAGGAAGGGGGGGGGTGGGTCACCTCTGGGTCTCTGGCAGCCTGAGCTTTTCGGGTGATTTATGGGCCTGCAGGGCTTCCGTAGGCTGCAATGATTTTCCCAGAGGCCTCTGCGCAAGAGCCAAAATTACACCGCTATCCGAAACTTCTCTCTCGGTTTCCTTTTCATGCTCTTTCTCTCTCTCCTGCATGTCCCTGGATGATCACTGATGGCAGCCAAATTATTCTCCTTCTTCCCTCTTTCTCCATTCTCCATTCACTCCTTAGTCCATCCTCTTATCCCTTCTTCTCTTTCTGTATGCTTCATTTGCACTTTCCGGGTCTGGTATAACAAGCACCATGCTCTTTGTGAGTGTGCACTGACCTCCATGCTCGCTCTATTTAATTGAAAGAGCAATAACACATTCAGGGCAGCGGTTCCCCTCCGCACCTCCGTGAACTATGCTACTTCCAACACTTGTTGCCTGCTGCTACCTCATAAAAGAGAAGGCAGCTTATTTATTTGATATGGCTTTATTTTCCATTTGTGGCATGTTACTGGTCGACAATAGGTCGATGCAGACAGCGAGCATGGAGGAGAGCGAGCGAGCGAGCGAGAGAGAGAAAACCATTGACAATAAACAGAGAAATCTATAAAACTAAGCCTCGAGGTTTAAGTAATATGTCTTGCTCCCATCTTGGCCCTGCGGTGGATATAATATCCTCTTATGAGAAGTGCTGAAGCATCAGAGACAAGCACACCTTCCTCCTACGCAACAAAAATTTTGCGGCTTGGCCTCAATGACTTGAAGTTTGGTTTCCGTCTATGGTTGCTGACTGTATTAATTATATTGTGAAGCCAATTAATTTGCGGATATGAGAAAGACATGCACGAGCATGCACGAAATTGGATGAGTGTATAGATTAGACTAGAACATGCCAACCAGACAAATAAATTACTATGTACAGAAAATCTCTTCCTTTGCCTTGGCGTAGTTATGGCACTACGATCTAGATAACGGTTCCCCAACACTTTTCCCCCTCGTTCTCATTTTGTTTATTTCTCAATAGGGTTTTAATTTAGGCTTATGACTTGGCATTATATTAAATTTAATTTGCTGATATTAAATTGAGGCTCATTACAGTTTACTGTTTGGGTCTTTTCCGGCGTGCTCATCCCTGTTTATTTAAGCATCCAAGACAAACAAGATTTAAGAGAATCAAAAAAGGAATATAAACAGATATTTGCCCAAAAAAAACAAAAAAAACAAAAGGAAAAAGTTTTCACACTCAGGGAATGCTTCCAGGGTAAATACATTTCCACACAATGCCGTCATGCAGTCGTGTGCATAATCCAACTACTCGCATATTAGGCACATTAAGCAAATGCGTAGTATTATTGTTATTTATTGCAGCCATTTGAATGTTTGTTTTTTTACCCTGGACATTCCAACCATGCTAAAATATAGCATTTCATATTAACAAGGTTTATTAAAATTTCAAGCAATGTTAGTACTCATAGCTAACATTATTAATAATAATTAACATTATGCATGCTTGTTTTCAAGCTTGAGATTTGTAATCTTTTTTTTTTTATGTAACACATTATGCAAGTACCACTCTATTAGGCTTTAATAACTAAAAACCTATAAAAACTGTAGCTTTTATAACATCACTGCAGATCCTTATGCTAATGCTGTGGGTCCTTCAGGGTCGAAGGAACATACTGGAAGAACCGAATGAAGCGCAGGAATAAAAAAGAAGGCTTTAATCACCAGTTTATTAGCTCCACGATTATCGATATAACGATCATCCTGATTTCTGAATTAAGATCGGATTATTTCGGGCATTATTCCCACATTTGTACTGATTCATATACATATTTAATTATTCATCAAGCATTTATTTGTTTATTAAACATAACATATGAGACGCAATATTCTTTAGGAGGTATTGTACAAACTTTATTTGGTTATTAGCTTTCTGAATTTGATCAGAAGATCAGAAGGGTCAGTAATAGCATGCTGTTTTATGCAACGGCTTCCTGAATGCAAACGCTGCAACGTTGACGCTTGACTTGGGCTGAGAAATGAATTTCGCAATTTAATAATCTTTCTTTGAGCGCAGCACTGGTGCTGGTGCACTTCTGTTCATAACTCAAAGCACTCAGAACTCCTGTGAATCTCAGTTCTCCTACATGACTATACTTAAGCGTGTGGCGTTGCTACATGAGAAATGGCGCTAAAATGGATTTCCAGTAGTTTCCAAACCACGCTAATGTACTGTATGAATCCACGGAGTCTCCCATTAAGTCTATCATCATCGGTTCAGGCCGCAAATTACTCGCATCCATTCCATTCCATTTGCATACATTAGCAGATTCCACGCGTGTTGGCGAGGTGCGGATGAACCGAGCCCTGCTGGCTGACTTCAGGGGCGGGGCCTCCCAGCGCATGGATTCTGATTTAATTCCTTGACTAGGGTGTCGAAACACTGTCACACACAGCAGGATGAGAGAAAGAGAGAGAGAGAGAGAGAGAGAGAGAGAGAGAGAAAGGGAGAGAGGGAGAGAGACCTAGACACGACGATGCACTCTACTGAATAGGGAGCCTTGTTATACTCCGCATGTTCAGCTACAAAAGCAGCATTTGTGTGCATGAGCTGCTCTTTAGTTCAGCCAATTAGGCAAGTGTTCGATTAAGGTGTAGAGCAGAGCAGCTCAGGGGAAGAGGAAGCAATAACTCTTCCATCAGCGTGTAGTACTGCTTCAGCATGGCCACTCAAATCAATAGGGCTTGTGTAAGTCTCTTCATAACAGATAACTATAGGGGACAGGAAAGACAATACATGAACCGAGGGTGCTCTAAAGCCGTTTCTGGGTCACCTATTATCCACTGTGTACACGCCGTGTACAAAGGTGAGCTGGGCACAGACTGGGGCAGAACCTGAGGCTTTGTAAAGGCGTTTTGTCAAGCTGTGATGTGCACAACAAAGGATTTACAAGTAATAGGCAGAAGAACACCATGAGGAAGAAAGACAGGGGCTCATAAGAGTCATCCACCCCCAGGGCTTCTTTATACTTAATGTAGCACTCTCTCCATTTATATAGCAAGACTAATCCGGTTGCCACCATAAACCTGTTAACACCACCGAAACACACATTCACTCACAGGCAGGCACACAAGTAAACATAATATATCCGCCTGACACACACACACACACACACACACACACACACACACACACACACACACACAAACACAGTTGTATGCATTTGCTTGCACATAAAAAAAAATATTAAATCATGCATGTGCAGTGGAGAACGTATCGAATAAGCGGTCAGCAAGGGCACTTCATGACATTTTGTGATATAATCTGAATGTGTCACATGCAAATTGTGGCACAGGTATCAGTTCGGATGTTTCTGCAAACGCTTGTTTCGTGGCTTTTTTATTAGTAAGGCTGAGTCGACTCACGATCGAGACGTGACTCACTTCCTCTGGTCTTTCTTGAGGACTCTAGTTTGTACTCTCTGACAAAATTAGAGGGTAGTAGAGGGCACTTGGGCAGATGGGGCACACTAGCGTGGGATGACGTGGCTATATTTTATTAATTCAATAGTTTATGGCACCGTTTGCTTTTCTGAAGCCACTCTTATTACACACACCACTTACATAAACGACTATTCTGCTCCAAGACTTCAAACTCTATTTGATAGAAGACATGTCCACTACATTTGCTCAAACTTAAATATTGGTTTTTCATGTTATGCATGACTGGTTATCACTCCTCTCTGGATTCTCAACTCCGAATCAATGCTGAACATTTCTAACATCACCCATGACCTTTCATTCATTCATTCATTCATGCATTCATTTTCTTGACCGCTTGTTCCTTTTCAGGGTCACAGGAGAGCCGGTGCCTAGCCGGCAGCATAGGGCGCAAGGCAGGAACAACCCTAGACAGGGCGCCAATCCATCGTAGGGCACACACACTCACGCTCGCGCACACACTCACACACTAGAGCCACTTTAGAGACACCAAACAACCTAACGTGCATGTCTTTGAACTGTGGGAGGAAACCGGAGTAAACCCACGTGGAGGACATACAGACTCCATACAGAAAGGACCCAGACCGCTCCACCCGGGGATCGAACCTGGGACCTTCTTGCTGTGAGGAGACGGCGCTACCCACCGAGCCACCGTGTCGCCCCACCCATGACCTATAATGACCTATTAAGCGATCATTAAATCTAACAATAAATGTACAAAACCTGTGATTTGTTAACTGTTGTAGCATGAGTGGAATAAAACACATCAGGGTGTGCTGTTACTGGAAAAGAAATCAACTTTGGAACGGTAGCACAAGCTATGACGCTACGCCGTTGTTGATTATTTTCCTATAACAGCCTGCCGTGTCATGTTTTATTCCTTAAATATCACACAGAAGTACAAGATAACTAGCTCTGCAGGGAGAAGCTTCTGATAGAAGACTCGCTCTCTTCCTCGATCATTCTTCCGCTCTTTTCCTCAGGCTGTACGGAATACGGCATAAGCAATGCGGAGCTGGCTGATTAGATCATTTTTACTTCCAGGCTGCGTCGCGCAGCCGATCGATAGCGCCAGGATTCGGGATGAGAGACTGACCAATCATTTCCCGTTGGATTTTCAATTATAAACTACTAAACATCTGCAATAAGGGCAGCAGTTTGGTGAGTATGGAAGATCCATCACAGGTCTCACACACACACACACACACACACACACACACACACACACACACACACACACAGGTGTTAAGTAAGAAATCTCAGCCTTGCTGCATGTTGCTTACGGCTACACCATGGGTGCTCCCTTCACTGAGTGTGCACAGCCTGAATCCGTCAGACAAACAGCCGACTCGGCACAAAATGAGATAGTATCAAATCAAGTGGGTGCAGTGTGTGTGTGCTGCCTGGCTGCGGAAACTAATAACACACACGCCTAAAAGGTCAGAACAGGGGCACGGCAGAGAAAAAAAAAAAAAAAGCCTGCAAGCTGGTTTTATGCTTATCAGAAAAGTTTGATTTCAACAAGCCTGTCTAGCTGGGAAGACGAATGATGATATTCAACCACTTCTGGCAGAAGGAATACAGAATCTCTGAAGAGTGGAGAGAAAGTTTTTTTTGACTGAAAAACATCAGGACCCACGAAACAACTGACTGACTGGTGAATGACGAAACTCCAAGGAAAACACATGCTTTCCAGTTATTTGCAGAACAATCGTGTAGGAGCCAGCGGTTCCAGCTGTTGCTGCTTTCCTTGTGTTGACGTTGGACCGTGGGGTCGAGAAACGCTCATCTGTTGCCGCAGATTGCCCGTCTAAACTTGCGCTCACGCTGGCGGCGATGTGATGCAACCGAACGGAAGATGATGTTCTTTGTGGACGGTAGTGGAAAGAAACGCAAAGTGGGAGGGGCCGGGCGATGGAAGAAAGTAACGTACAGTTAGTTACAGCACGCTAGACGAATGACAAACAAATACAGAAACGCAGAAAATTGTTTCCTTTCTCCCCCTTTTTTCTGCATTTATCTTTAATACTTGTCGATTTTCCTCTATCATTCTTTCTCCCTTTTTTTTTTTTTTTTTTTTTGGTCCCTTTCTATATGCGCTGCCACATTCACCCGTGACTCACTTTTTCTCCCATGCGCTGTAGCCTTGCTTCTGAAACAAATGGATTCGTTCCAGTTTCCACAGTCACATCATAACCGTTCCCTCTCTTTTTCCTCTTATTTCCTCTCCCGTAAACTGCAGTGTGCTGTGTGTCGGCTGTGGGAAGCATATTAAACACTGTCTAAGCCAATAAGCCTGCGGAGTGTGTATGCTGTGGGCGCGGTAATCCGGGCCGTTCTGGAGCCAGAGTGTGTGTTTTTGGAAACTGATATTGCGCGCCTTGATGAGTTTCTCTCCTTGCCTAATTTGCCTTCTCGCCAGGGTTTTAATTGGGGCAGCCATTTTGATTGGAGTTCCCCCCTTCGCTTTCGGGGACCTTCGCTTTAAGGAACGTTGGCCGTGACGCCGTCGCCGCCGACAGCCAGGCGCTCTGCGCAAAAAGATTTGGAGTATTATGGCGTCAGCAGTGGAGGGAGAATTGGAGTTTAAAATCGTTACGCTCACACGCTGACACACCTACACACCAAATCAGCATTATTTGTTGGTTTTAATGAATGCACATTGGATTACGGGCTACAGGGAGTCAGCGTATCTCTGCAATCAAGTACCTCTAGTGCTCTAAACAGGAAATAATCACATGCACATAAACACTAGTACTGCAGTTCACTCTCAAGGTGATGGTGCTTCAAACAGACGGTGTTTAAAAAAAAAAACAAAAAAAAAAACAAACTCTGTCTATTCACAGGGAAACCGTTTGTGTTTGATCAAATGTTAATCGAACAGTAGCGCATGAATAATGGAATTAATTTCACTGTTTCTCCGGCAGTATTTACCCAGCAGAGAAACTCCATCCTTCAAAAAAGCGTGCTGTTATCCATGTTAAATACCGCTTCCTTTTTAAGAGATCCTGCACTACACATATAATCAATAGCTATTACAGGGCTAATTCAGCTTTCTACCAATAAAATGCACTTCCTGCCGCTAGTAACCGATGCATTTTTGCATGCATATCAAAAAGCCGTGTTTCCTGCAGAGAAGCGCTTTAACCGCTGATCCGTTCCCCGCGGGCTGCCGCTGAGTTACATTCAACAGGATAAAAAAGAACTGCCGCGGTGAGGGCGTTTTGCATAATGTGTGTCGTAACGTGAATACGCTCTCAGTAAACAGTCGCCGGACAACGGCATTGTTTGGATTGCTTTGGAAATGGTGTGCTTCGGTGCGGTATAGCGGTCGGGTCGAGCCGACTTGCCCGTGTACACTCCGGTGGGATGAAATATTGTGCCTCGAGGAACACAGCGTTGCGTGCAAGTCAATAAAGAGCTCTGAACTAGACGCTTGAGGTTCCACTGCAAGGTTACAGCAATCGAACAACAACAAAAAGGGAAAAAGAAATAAATAAACGGAACGCTGTACTCGAGCTGCGGAGTTAATATTAGCACAAACTCTGACTTGACAAAGGAAAATAAAAGGGTCTTTGAGCCTAATAATAGGGTAGAGACACGTATGATATAGTGATACGAACATCCCTACATGAACGTATCGATTATATTCTAACACACAAACGCGCTGTGGGCCTCCGTTATTTTTCTGATCTCCGCACGCAGCCAGCTTAGATCTGAAATGAAGGTTCTTTTTTTGTTTTTTTGTTCTTTTGCTTAGGCTGGGAATAGTTTTGCTATATGCATCACAGCATTTGCAATACTCTAAGCTAGAAGGTCAAAGCATTACTCGAGGTCAACTGTTGTATTAATTGCCTATTAGTCGGCTGGAGGCGTGTCCACGAGTCCTACTGATACACAGCCGAACACCAATGCAAACGATTTCTACCACAAGCAGCAGTTTAACAGATTTCCACAAGGCATGTTTCACGATGGGCGACACGGTGGCTCGCTGGGTAGCACCGTCGCCTCACAGCAAGAAGGTCCCCGGTTCGATCCCCGGGTGGGCCGGAGACTCTGGGTCCTTTCTGTGTGGAGTCTGCATGTCCTCCCCG
>JANCOA010000001.1:5280022-5292468 GCA_024363135.1 Leptodoras oyakawai | reverse complement strand
GACACAGAAAGATAGATAGCCAGACAGACAGATTGACAGACACAGAAAGATAGATAGCCAGACAGACAGATTGACAGACAGACAGAGATACAGAATAGAGATTTGACCATTTTTTTTTTCTATTTTACAAAAAAAAAGAAATATATTTATTACAATATCCAGTTTTTAAATTAACTGTAAGCATTCATTATTTTTTATTTGACCATATTTATATTTTACTATAATCTCAACTATCAAGTACAAATAAAATGAAAATAAAAGTTAGCATGGAAAGTGAATGAATGTTCCATATACCCAAATTAGATTTAAGACTGCAGCACAACAGGGATGTGTGATATTTCATCGTGGAGCATATGAAAACAAAATGCTGACACTGTTACAGATGCAAAATCAGCAGAGCACACACACACACACACACACACACACACACACACACACGCATCTCTCTGAGAATTTCTTTTCTTACATCCTATCTCTGTATATAGACTTTTCCCCGCTCTGCGTTGGCTAGTAATAAGGTCAGCGAATCTCATTACGGCCAGGGGCCGAGAGTTTTCGATTATCATTTGGCTGCCGGCACGGCTCAGAGCGGAAATGGAATGATATTTTGTTACCCGCCATCTGCTGCATGGCCCAAAACACTTCCTCTGCAATACAATAGCCCGCTGTGTGTGTGTGTGTGTGTGTGTGTGTGTGTGTGTGTGTGTGTGTAGGGGGCCGCTGGAATGTTCGTCCACTACTGTACACCAGCATGCTAACAAACACACACGAACACACTTACTGTATATTCACACAATTTACCCACAGCCCAAACAGCTGCTTCTTTAAGGTCAGCCAATGTGACTGAGGGTTACTTCATACACAGATAAGCTTTATACGCAGCCATCTGGCAAGTCAGAATGCGCTAATAGGATTGCGTACGGCTATGACTTTTCTGTTGGGAACTCCATCTATAATATAATTTCATATCCGAGTGGAATTCAGCCAACCCTTTGCTCAATGCCAGAGGAAAGTTATAGCAACTACAGTGCTAGTAGACACTGCACACAGGTACTGAATCATACCAGACCACAATCATTATGCTGGTGTTAGTCGCTAGATAATAGCCTGTTGGCTAATTGACTAATTTGTGGTTAAATATGACCTCTAGCTCTCTCTCATAGCTAACTGTATGCTTGGTATTATTATTATTACTTCAGACGTCGTACTTCTGGGTGCTAAAGTGGTTTGTTGCACATGGTCATGTTAGTTCAAACGGCTTGCAGTCTTGCAGTGCGCTATGGATAGCAGGCAGCGTATGAAAGTGTTATGTGGCTTTGTGTGGGTGGTTTCAGCAAGAACATGAACTGGACACGAATTGTAGCATTTGGGACAAAGCATATGCTAAATGAGACAAAGAACACGAGAGCTAGAATCGACAGACAGAGCGAGACAGAGGGAGAGACAGTGTGAAAAAGTGCCTTTGGCAAGGACTGGGCCTGTATGACCACTGAAAACACAGGACAAAAGAGAGAGAGAGAGATAGAGAGAGAAAGAGAGAGAGACAGAGAAAGAGCTGTCATGAATGCTTTCCATTCGTTTTAGCTAATAGACCCCAGAGCTATCGGGCTGTTTTTAATGGTAATTAGATTTCTTTTCTGGATCGTTCGTTGAATGCTCGTCAACGGTCTGTCGAGGCGGAGTGCCTCAATGAGGCATTACTGAAAACCTGTTGTCTGGCCAAAACATCGGCACTGCCTCTGGAAAGCAGGAAGAATGCGAGAGAGGCTGAAATGTCAGACACTGAAAGCTCGTCTTGCCCCGGGCCTCGTGTTATCACGCGGAGGTGAACGAGTCGCTCCAGCTCTGGCTCACGGCAAGTTCTCCTCCATTTCCCCCCTCCTCGTGGTTATAATTAGTCATTTCCTGATTGCTTTCCAGACGCAATCAATGATTCCGCGACGACCGCTGTACAACGGATGGATTTGCCTTTGGTCACAATCACAAGTTTCCATAATTCATGACACTTCAGCGCAGTAAATATGGACTCATTAGAGATTCATTAATTCATAAAATTTGACTTGAAAACAGACATCAATTGTGGTTCTCTCTCTTTCTCTCTCTCTGGCATCGTCTGCTTTTTTTCCTCAGGTCAGTCATTTATTCTGGATGAGCAGAATGTGCAGCTATCGAAGAAGCAGAAAGCCTCTTCTCACAACAACAAATCACAGAGCTTCACAACAGGTATGTCAGCATTAGCGTGTTTGTCTTCCATAGTAAAAGGTGAGAATGGGTTAAGTGTATAAACACACATCGTCCCAGCCTTAGAGACATCAAGTGACAAAACTAAGTCATGCCAAATAAAGTTGTGTGTATTTGCCTTTCTGAAAACTGCATGACTTTGATGTTGCGTTTGGCCATAGAGTGGCGATGAAGCTGCAGGTGTTATTTTGTCTCGAGGCCTCGGTGATGATCACAGATGGCAGACGAAGCAGGAGCTTGTTTACACTGCTAAACAGGAGCAGGTCTGTTCAGTCACTCGCTCAGGCGTTCACTCAAACGCTCACGACTGGGACCCCGCCGTTGTTGGCTCGTTTCTGGCTGCGGAGAGTTGTGTGTGTGTGTGTGTGTATGAGGTGTGTGTGGGGGGGCGTAAAGTGAGATGTGAGCAAATTGGAGAGGTCCTCTAATATCTGCTTCTCCTGCTTCACTCTTCTATTCTTTCATCTTCCTCTCCTGTTTCCCTTTTCTCATATTTCCATGTCTCTATTTCCTTTTTATTTCGTTTTGCTCCTGTCTTTTCCTTCCCTTTCTCATTTTTCTTCTCCCTTCCACTCCACTCCACTCTTTTCTATTTCCTTCCCCCTGATCTCCACTACCTCCCATCTCCTATCAGCCTACGTCCACTTTCCTTTTTCTCTTTTCTAAATCATCTTCATTAGACTTTTAATTTCTCCTCTAGTTCCTATTTTCCTCTCTCATCTCCTTTCATCCTTTTCTCCTCATCTTCTTCTATTCCCCATCCCGGTTTCCTTCTCTGCTCTCGCCTCTCGTCTCCTCTGCCTACCGTCCCTCTCCTCCTCTATTTTCTCCGCTCCTCTCTTCGTTCTGCGTGGCCAATCTCCGTTCGATTTTCCCCGGCGGCTCATTCATCGAGCCCTCGGGGTGATTAACGGAAGAAAGATGGCCGTGGCGGCGGCGTAAATCCAGTGGGGGTTCGGGTGGAACACAGGCGCTTGTCTTCACCATGAGGGATGAAGGAATGTGCCGGCCAAAGCCTTCTTCTAGAAACTGGCTTTCTACTTACTCCCGCTATTTAAAAAAAAAAATTAATTAAATAAATAAAATGCTGATGGAAAAAGCGGGGATGCTGAAATGAGGCTGTAGACAGAAAGACAGGAAGAAAGAGGGACAGCGAGAACGAGAGTATGAAGGAGGATGGAAACTCCAGAAGTCCCTCGGGTGAAAATGGAGAGGCCCATCTGTTAGACATCTGGTTCGCAGGAGTGAGAATTGAACCACCTTCAACATGTTGGGTTAGAAAATCTTGATTAGTAAATGAGAGTGTGTGTGTGAGGGAGAGACAGAGAGAGAGAGAGAGAGAGAGAGAGAGAGAGAGAGAGAGAAAGCGAGAGAGAGACAGGCAGACAGAAGACTTATTCCCTTATTTCCAGAAAATGTGCTGTGAATAGTGAAAGGTCTTAAGAGGTCACATTGAGCCATGACTGTAGTAACTCCATGAAGGAGAATTTCCACTTTCCAGTCTGATTTCACGCTTGCCCGATGCTCCGAGCTTAATGTTTTAATACCGGCACTAAACGGGGGAGGAGTGTCAAAAAAAAAAAAAGAAGAAGAAGAAGCTGAACAGCCTCAGAGTCAGGTCAGAGTCAGATGGTGACATTTTCCTTTCCATGTGTGAACTTAAGTACAACACACATCAGCCAGGACTTAGTCTACATCCTGGAACCCTTCCACATTTCCATGTAACCTGCTTAATGTTAGATGGTTATTTTCTGTATGGGACAACGCACACATGGCAAACCATATGCATGTTATAACACTACATACCGGGAGAAGCCTTAGTGATGCCTGTAATTACAGCCTATAAAGAGGTCTGCTTATGTTTTGACTCGGGCTACCATTTTATCTGCATGTTTTTTGATACGCTTACGATGTTACACGGTTTAAGCAGTGTCAGTAAAATTTAGAGAGACCGGCATCAGAAAGTGTGGTCATTAAGAATGAAAACGCACTGACAATCCTGTGTTGTGGCGCTCAGTGCTCGTAGAAGCGTAGTGTTCTCACATGCAACAGTTTCGCAACACCTTTGGGTGTGCTGTCTATTACTGATGCTGTTTGTTGCATCATAGGAAGATGCTCGTGTAAATTCAGATGTAACATGGGAGGGTGAGCACGGTCCCGGGTACCAGCATGAGCGTTAACGTGTCCCTATTTAAGCCCGCTGCTCTTTGCTCGCCGAAAGAAACAGAAGACGGGCACAAAAACACAAAGAAAGTAAGAATAAGAGACTGAGCACTACTGTTCTCTAAAGCCACTACACTCTACGCAGAGTGAGTCTTACGGCTGGAATAAATCAGAGCAGACAGACTTTGATCATGAGCCATTCTCTGCGCACTCTCAATAGCAGGATGACTGATCACTGCTCGCAGATCCGAACTGCCTGGGAAAACAGACAAGGAAAGAAAAATACAAAAAGGGAAAGAAAAATCATGCCAATTTGGGTGGAAAACCAGGCAGAAAAGAAAAGCAGGGAAAGAAAGAGCATTGTAGTCTGAACAGCTTCAGCAGAAGTAAGACAAATTGGGCTGAGTCCACAGGCCTGGATCTTTCTTTCCCTCTCTCTTTCATAGTTGGAGGAAATGCAGTGTCCTCCCAAGCATTAAAGTGGAAAAACCAATGCCGCTGTGAGAATTTAATGAGACACGCGACTCTCCCGGCACGCCGCCGCGTGGCATGTGGTTATTCTCCCTTCTTCTTGTTTTCTCTCTTTTTCTTCTCTTGCAAGCTCCCTCGCTCCCTAAACCGGGCCAAATGGAGTGAGTGGCGTGCTTGTAACCAGTCCAGCTTTTTCACTCGGTCCCTAATGCAGAGCTAATGCACTACGACTGTGTGACTGGGCTTCCCAGAAAACCTCATGACATTACCAAGTATGTCTCACACACAAAATCACTCGGCTGATGGGATCTGAGTGTCTAATAGTTTCCTGGGGTTTTTTTTAGGCTTAAGTGATGGACAAGTAATGAAGCCATCATGGCCAAGGCGCTAATATCCAGAATCCAGACGCACCAATGGAGCAACATCGAACAGCATTACACAAAAAAAAAGGTTACATGTGCAGCAGAACAAGGCCACAACGACCTTTTACACCTGGTACAGTTCACAAAAAATTCTGGTAGATTAGGAAAAGCACTTAGCAATGAGTATATTGCTAAAAAAAAATATCTTTTACAAAAACCTGATAAACCTCATGGAAGAAAAAACAACCCACTCTGGCACCTCACCAGACCAGATACTAGCTACAGGGCTGGAGTAATAGTGGGATTTTCACAGACTTTACCTTTTATTTAGCCGCTCTGCTCTGATAAGAAACTGCTTCTTTAAAATTAAAGGAAGGATTAAAGATGATTAGACAGAGAAATGTGTGCTGATTATATGTGCCAAATTCAAAACAGACATCTCTGGTCTGTTCAGAGCTCGAACTGTGATAAAACAAATGCACCCATGATTATCAATGCTTAATATTTAGTCACCATTCAGTGGTGATGTCTGATCCCTGCACTTGTTTGCTCAGAGCTGACAGAATAGTTGATTGTTGCTGGACAGCTCCCGTCTAATGATGGTGTAGTGGCCAATCCTCAGCCATGTCTGCTGATGAGAAGTGCCAGCTTCTCTAATGATCTAAAACTACAGAATGATCTAGAACTACACTAAACTCAAAATGTCCTAATGTGTCCCTTTCACCTTTCAAATCTAACGTGACAGATTCAGCATCTGAAATATGATGAGGCACGTTCCCTGCAACGTGATGACGCTTCATGCTTGTTCATGCTTTTCAAAGGGCTGGACAGAGCACAGTACTGGTAACAAAGACTTTTCTTTCCTTTGCTGCCGTATTCGGTTCGGGCCGCAACGTACACCCATTGAAGAAAGGCGCGTTTTCATTTAAATGGTAAGCAAATTCAAAAGGTTAGCGAAAATATGAGCATGTCGCCTTGCAGTGAATATTCTGAGGTGAAGTCATCAAAAGAGCGCTAAGTGAATTTCAAATGTGGGATAAAAAGCCTCATGCCACACCGGGGACAAAAAGATGACTTGTGGGTGCAGGATATTCCAGGGAGGCTTTTAAGATCAGTTTAAGCAGGTGGAGAATGAGGCTCGATGGCGTGCCGTTAAAGTAAAAGTCTCGGCGCCGCAGGTTCTCACTCTAAATATTTGATCAGGGTACAAATCACTACCAGTTGGAAGAAAAAGCTTCAACTGCCAGGCCGAAAGGAATAGAAATATATAAATAAAGATCTGGAATCAATGGAGGAAAGTAAAATAATTTATGAGGTGAAGGAGAAAGCCACAGAGTGATGGATGAACTTGACTTCGTTTCACAAAAGACCTTGAGTGAGCTTGTCCAGCGGTGTTGAATTAATGGTGGTGATCATCTAAAGTGCGCTCGGCACGGGTCTGCAAGCAAATTCACACTCCTGCTAGGGACTTTTGAATAAAACAAAAAAAAAATCAACATGGAGAGATTTTTTTTTCTTCAGGAACTGCACAGCAATGAAATAAATAGTTGTACATTAGAGAAACTGAGAGTATTAAAAGAGGCACTTAACAGATTAAGACAAAAGTTTGTCATTAATTTAAAAAAGGCTTAATGCTGATGGACTTAAAAGGGAATAAAACAGCATTTTCTTTGAGTGTCTCCTTTATTTACTGATAAAGTTTTTTTTTTTGTGTTTGTCCTTTTTTCTGTGCAATTAACTATTTAGCTGTGTTTTTCTTTTCCTGCCTGTCACATACATCATTAAAACGAAGACTAAAAGAGATCTGCTATTGATTGATTTGCTTAGACGTGCTACAAAACAGCAAGAGCTACACAGACAACTCTCTGAATTAAGAGGAATATTAAATCAACCCAAAAAAGAGAGACGGGGGAGTGAAAGCGGAGCGGACGGACTGAGGGTGTGGAGTTTATTTAAAAGGCGTGGATGCAGACAGCTTTGGACGCTTTGCTCACTGTTTGAGCTGGGACAATAGAGAGGCGGGACATCAGCCTTCTGCCCACATGAGGTTCGGACAGGAATCCAAGCAGGCCTTAGTGGAACGAATCAAACAGCGCCAGGAGAGGACAAAAATCACTTTTCAAAGCTGCACAATCCTAAAAATAATACAGCACATGGAGAACCTGTGAGAGAATTAAGGGAAGTACCCACCCTTCCTATGCAAAAAGAAAAACCTATATATAAATACCTACATATGTAGACTAAGATATATATATATATATATATATATACACACATACACAAATAAAAAGACCTCAGCAGGCCCTAATGGAAACAATGGTGTGGAACAATAGAAGGCGCGAGCGCTCGGCACTATTTGACGCGAGACAGGCGTTTTTCCCCGCACACACACTTCATTAGGCACAGAAATTAAGGCACGGAAAGAAGCAGACTGCCTGACAGAAACACTTCTCTACATTTTCCTTGATGTCCTTGAAGTCTCTATACAGTGCAAACACACAGCACACACTGGACGCAGAGAAACCGTGAAACTCTTCATAGTCTGCAGAGTCTCCTTATGTATTTTCATAAATCTGTTACCCGCGGCTGTACAGCTCCGAGCCCAGCGTGATGCTAAAGTGCTGGATAATGGGACGAGGAGGGTGAGTTGAGCATGATGAGGATGATGAGAATGTCCTTCCAGGGGCCGGCCTGCGCATCCCAAATATCAAGAGCGCCAGACTTTATCTCTCTCTGGAGGCTCCTGAGTTTAAGTGGCCGTTAGCAAGCGGACGTTTAGCAAATTATCGTCTTCTATTAGGTGCAGATATGCTTCCACGGCCCACATAAAAGAACGGGGAAATTCATAAAGGCTGGGAGTCTGACGTCTCTTAAGAGATTTAAATTACTACTGGGATCCCTAATGCATGGTGCGCTGGTCTTCTTGCCTCAGAAATAACAGTGTGAAATACTCTGTCGATAGAGCTACTTATCGCACGGACATACATTTCCATAAGTACTGAACCTAGCTGCACTACTACAGAGGTATATTAGTTGGGTACTAGGGCAGAATGATAGTGCAGCTGAAACGAATCAGAGATCAGATATGCTTTATAATCATGACGAGAGCCTGATAAAGGCATCGTATGTCTTTGGAATCATTTCAGCTCTTGTTCGCGTCGATGTTCAACGACCTGCACTGACTCACTCCAAACCTTCATGGACGAGGTTTTATTTTATGCCACACAGGCAACCTGAGACACCTCTCTATTAAGATATGCTCTGTTGGCGCGTGACTGAAAGCAGGCACGGGCCATGAGACACCGTGCACCGAGCTTCAGGACCACTGTTTGTCATTTCCTCAGACATTCACATGCTGCACATTCGATAAATAAAACAGATGCATTTCCATTTCCATCTCCCTAAACCTTGTCACCGCAGCATCAGTTGAGCACGCAAGAAAACAAATAAACAGCTACAACAACAACAACAACAACAAAACCTCAGCTGTCTTGCTCCTGCATTACAAACAGGTCTATTAGAGACAGACAGGTGGAGGAAAGTCACCCAACCAGGAGAGGGAACATTCTGTCAGAAAGTAGAGCGAGCCGGATGGACGGCGGCGGTGCGAAAGGCGTGTGTTAAAATGGTACATCTTTGATGAGACTCTCTGTCCTATCTGGCCTGACTGCAGGAGTGCAGCTGAGTCTAAAATAAATCATTCAAAAAAGAAACACCACAGAAAGGGTGTGCTATGCATGTAATTTTCTTCCTCAAACCCTGCCATTTGCTAAATTTTGAAACGGCGAAGGGCAGCCAGAGACAGCGAATCACACAACTTCAGCATCTTCAGGTGCACGAAGAAGACCGTCGTTTAACCGTTACCGTCGGCGCCCTTGTTTATGAAACGCTCATTATTAATAGAAGCTCATGTCTATTTGAAAAGTAAAGAGTCTCTGTTTGAAGACAGTACCGCGGATCCGAGTCTCCCCAGGCCGCCTGTTCTCGAGCATCCGAATCAGACAGAATGCAAAATGAACGCTCCAGACCGGCAAGTCAAACACAGCAGCATGCCTAACCAGGGCTGGCATTACATTTCCCATACATACTTCAAAGCCAGGGCTGCTCGGAGTTATGTCCTTTCCTTTAAACCCGCCGCGCATGCTGTTGTTCCTCTCTCTTTTTTGGGGGGGAACTGAAACAGGGACACATGCGCTAAGGGACTTCAGTGCTGTATGCAAAAATCTGGCAAATAAGATGCCAGAGTGATTGCAGCGTACGATGGTGTTGTCCATAAGTGGGTCGGAGGCGGATGGCGGAAAATTCTGATTGCAGATTTATTTGCATGTCATGCATAGTGACATCAGAAAAATGCAAACCGGGGGTTAATGCATTGTAATGTAATGGCAGGAGCGTGCATATACAACCACGACTCCTTCAATCCACCCTGTCCAAAAGTATCTCGGTAAACCAAAGTGCACGACTACACAATCCTGGATGGATGATTGTTTGTTTCCAGGAAGCATCCAATCACAGTGCATTTTCATTACCAGTGGGCGCACTTATTTATGTTTGGGTTAAACGAGCTAGAAAGGCGCGTGCATCCATGCACCACCATGCAGTATGTCAAAGTGACATTACACACGTTACTGGTGGACGGCGGATCCACTTTGAGATGCGCGTGCACGGCAGCGCGGTCCTCGCCAGTCAGAGACATAGACGCACGTGCATCGGTGATAACATAAAAAGCTGATCTGCCTTTGCAGCCAGAAGCCGCGTTCCTCGTGTAGCTGAACGCGCGCACGAAAGAGAGAGAGAGAGAGAGAGACGGAAACCGTTTTTACGGTGATTGCACTTGATGCACAGAAACCTTACACAGCCCGTTATCTATCATTTATTCATAATGTGTATATATATATATATAAAAATATATAAACTAGATTTTATATCAGCTTGGAGTGGTGATTCTGCACGAGCACAAGACTGGTGAGCCTATTTATACGGACATGTATGTAGCTGTAAATTATTTAGGTTAAAAATAAATAAATAAATAAATAAATAAATAAATAAATAAATAAATAAATAAATAAATGGATGCTTGCAAGTTAGTTAGAGTGTTAAGTTAGTGTGTGTGTGTGTGTATGCATAGTTCGAATTACGGGGGTACTGAGGGATACTATACCCCCCAAATGAAGACCCAGGATCCCCCAATGAGACAAAAAAATAAGTTTTGGGGGGTACGATATGTTTACTATTATTGTGAAAAGAAATACATAATTTGGCTGATATGATGGTGGTACCCCCCAGTTATGATGGGGTAATTCGCACTCCGTGTGTGTGTGTGTGTGTGTGTGTGTGTGTGTAGTCCATTATAGATGTGGTGTAATCGGGGGGACTGGGATGTGATGAAGCACCGGGTCAGCCTTCACATCAGAGCGGTCCGGCGGAAACATGTAGAAATAACGGAAATAACGGAAATAACGGAAATAACGGTTGACGCTCGGATAAAAACGCCGCACAGGCAGCAGCGTGAGGAGCTGCGGGTCTGTAATCTGTAACCAATTACAGTGGACACAATGTCTCGTGTCATGTAGCACAGCCATCATTCAGGATTCAGGATTTCCACACATCTTCATCACCTTCTTTCATTCGGTGTAAATACGAGGCTGCAAATATGAATTCCGTTAGTTCGGAAAAACCGGAAATGTGTCCATAGGGGGGAAAGGAGTTAAAGGGTTAAAAGGGTTGTATGTATATGTATAATATATATATATATATGTATATATATAAAAAAACCCTATAAAGTTTGTATGTGTAAACACTGAGTGGATTCTGCAGTGTTTTAATGTTTCACGCGTCGAAAGCGCAAACTTACCGGGATGCGCGCGGGCCCGGTGGAGCGCGCAGGCTGCCAGCGTTAAAGCCAGAATCCAGCAGCAGCGAGCCGGTTGCTGAAGCCTCGGCATGGCACAGCGCACATCGACAGCCGGCCACGGAGCAACTGTTGACTCGAGTTGTTATCCTAACAAACGTCCGGTTTCAAAACAAACACACTAACAAACTAACAAAACAAAAATCAATACAAATAATACGCGACAGAAAGAAAAACAAAACAAAAACAAACTGGAACTGTTGGGAAGAGTGGAGGAAGCTTTTTTTCCTGTGAAGTTCATCCAGTTTTTTCTTCTCTTTCTCTCTTTCTCTGCTCTTAAAGCCGCTCAGGCGGCGCCGTTACTCCTGAGGTGAAGAGAATAAACCGAGTAAGACAGAAACACGCATGACGGCGCGCGTGGAAGCGGATGTGAGTGGACGAGATTTGGCGGCTCGTGCGGGGAGGCGCGCGGCGGAGTCGAGCGCGCGACGCTTTCACGCCAAAGCACGAGAGACGGCAGAGTCGGAGCAGCAGCGCTGGAAGCTCTCCATTCCGCCATCCATCCAGGAAGTAGCCGAAGTGTGGCGGAGACTTTCAAACAGGCTCGGGAGAAAAGAGAGAGAGAGAGAGAGAGAGAGAGAGAAGGAGGAGGGCGAGGGAACGCGAGCGAGACCGAGCCGCCTCCGGGTCCTAGCGCCGTGGGATCTCCTGCACTTTATTTATTTATTTATTTATTTATTTATTTATTTATTTTTTTTTTATTTATTTATTATTTTTAAGCAAACATCCTACATCTGAAATCAGACAGTCTGATCTAAATAATGCACTGACAAGAGACCAGCAAAGCGAAGTGACTCTCTCTCTCTCTCTCTCTCTCTCTCTCACACACACACACACACACACACACACACGCTTTGCCTTCAAGAGTGCGGAACCTGGACGCAATCCCATAATAATTCCGGCATTGTGGAAGTGGGCGTGGCTTGTGAGATGATGTGGAACTTCAGGACAATGTCTGAGGTGCTTATGAAGGGTCTGTTTCAGCATGAACACAGCCCGTGTGATGATCAGCCTCTCTGTAGGATGCATGGAGCTGATTGTATACATTAAACTAGTGCTTTAAGTCCAAACCAAAGAGAGAAATGCTCTCCTGTCTGTCCGTCTTTTGGTTACATGTGAAGCTGTGTGTGTTTGTATACTGATCTGACTTGTACATTATCATAAAGGGGAGATTAAGTCAAAATAATAAGTGGAAAATAAAATATCAAAATGATTTTTTTTTTTATCCAAGATGGACTTAATTATCACATAACACTAACCCTAATTCTAACAAGTTTTGATATATGTTGTGTGTGTGT
>JANCOA010000001.1:5249777-5260487 GCA_024363135.1 Leptodoras oyakawai | reverse complement strand
GCCTTCAGTGAGAATCTACAATGTAAATAGTCATGAAAATAAAGAAAACGCATTGAATGAGAAGGTGTGTCCAAACCATTGGCCTGTACTGTACCTTTGCTCCAAACTTGCTTGCGTATGTTCAGTGAAGCACGGTTTCACAAAAACAAACGTCTGGACACTGTGAAGGCAAGAATGCTAAAACTAAACCGGGTCCCACCTTTTATCTGAGATAAAACCACCTCTAACTGATCTTGAACCAATATTTCCATGCGTAAGTGCTGCAGGAATTTCATTCTCATTATTTTCTGGACAGATCTCATTAATAATAATTCATCCCTAACCTTATTTATACGTATAGTAAATAAGCAACTGATTGCCAAGTCTCACCACAGGATATTTTGATGTTGGTAGGTAAAAAAGCTTCAGTGCTGGTCTATTCATGGCCCTAATTAGTTATTTTTTACACACTTTTTTTTAGATGGATTTTCTGCTCTGCTGCCAGTTGGATCTGGTCCTCGTGTGTGTGATGATCATATCCTTAGTGCTAGGTGAGGGCAAAATGAAAAGCGTGCTACCAAAAGAGGTCCTAGATTCGAGTTTAGCTCCCCATACACCAGGCTAGAGATCACGTTTCTGAAGCTTATTCGCCTGTGGGCTTGGACACAGAGAGTACCAGTCTTTTACAAAGAATCAATAATGTTCTACTACATACTAACCTTGGAAACATTTTTTTCCACTGGAAACTTTTTATTTTAAGAATTCTAGCTGGATAGACTTTACCTTTCAGATTTATTATTTTCTCTCTCATATGTTTTCACTTTAATCGATGTGACTGACAGAGAAACCTCATCAGTTTCCCTTATGAACCTTGTGCTTGACTAAACTGAGTAGGAGAATGTTATGTGCAGTTCTCTTATTTGTATGTGGAGCCATCCAGAGCAGCAGAACATGAATCATGGCTCATATGTCATGTGTTATGCTGATTCACAACGTCAGAATCTTTTGCATATTTCAGATGACAGTTTCTCACTTCTGCCCATGCTCTCATTCTCTGCCCTCTTTCCGTCACTTTAATCAGCTCCTTTTTTAATTACTGACACCCTCTGAGTCACCCTCCGTTCATTCACTTGTCACCTTTGGGAGATGGAGCCATGGAGCAGGAGATAGAAAAGTAAAACGAGGTCCCGTGTTTCCCGCGGGTGTTGGAACAGGTCTGGTAATAGCATGGACACGATGCCAGGCACTTTGCTGGATTGCCAGCTTGCATCTCCCATAGTGCCTGCTGGGTCTCTTCTCAACACTGTCTTGATAAATGGATTTATTTTTGCCTCAACTTTTTAGATGAAAGGCAGAGCGAGGACACAGGGACTTCTGTTCCATCACAGCCTAGGTCACAGATACTGTGCTGTAAAAGCATCTATATGGTCTAGCAATGCATTATACAAATACTACTGAGAGAAAGTGCACAATCCGCTCAATTGATTAAGCCTGCCGTGCAGAAGGTCTCTGGTGGATGGTTCTCTTTGCAGTAAAAATAAACATTGTCTTTTAGGCTTCTTAATGAAGCCCAAATTATGACGACCTTCAGTGTCGCCAGGTTTTGATGCATTGACATCGCTTTGCTCCATTATTAGTAAGTTTTGCACTGCAAGAGAATGATTTTGGGGGAATGAGAATGTGGTAAAAGCCTAATAATCCAAGGTTACTTTTGCTCATTAGCATCTCTTCATAAGGAAGGGGCTTTCAAGGACAGTGTTGTTGTTCGATGCAGTGGCAGTGCTTTTTTTTTTTTTTTTTTTTTTTTTACTTGGCATGCTCACGTGCTGCGTACAGAGAGAGCATTAAGGTGGGTGCTCGTGAATATTTTATCTCTCTTTCAGTGGAGCCTAGCCTAAATTCAATTTTAATTGTCTCTGAAACGAAGGACCATCCACATCACTAAAACTCTCGGAATAGCAATGCTTATTATAGAGGTTAGAGGGGAAGTGTTGATATTGACGGGAGGGATGAAAAGATTTCAGGCCTGTTGGGGATTAAATATTGCAGGATACCGTTTCTGGGTGTAGTACTATTGTGTTACATTTATAGCACACATCCACCCTGCAGAAACTCATTTCAGGGACCCAAAACCCACCCCAACCCTCACTGATGATTAACTTAGCAAAGTAATGTTTGTATAGCAGTTAGGTCTTCATTTTCATTTGCCTATGTGTATTCCCTTTATACACATAAAAAAATAAGGCCAGATGATTTCCCATGAATGGTGAACCTGGAATTCAGGCTCACTTAATATAAAAAAACAAATGAACTGTTGCTTTATTTCGCCTGGTCTTTATCCAGTCTATTCCCAAACTCCCCAGTTTAGGTGAACCTGTGCACACATATAGCCTGAGATTTGTGTTCTTGGCTGGCAGCAGTGGACATGATTGAAAAGATGGATAGGTTGTACTGTATAAGTTACCATAGACTTGCTGTCAGCTCAAACCAGTCAGGCGATGCACCTGACTATAAAGACTTCCTACTATAAAGTGGTCAGCAAGTGTATATTTTTACCATATGTTGTGTGTCAAGTCATCAAATCATCTTCTTGCTTTCAGTTCACTTCAAAGGTTCTGTGACCTTCAGGTGCTATATCTTCCTCAAAGTCAGGCTGCCTGGGATTTCGCTATTCCTTTGCATATACAGTACACCCCCCTCGCCTCCCAATGACCCAAACAGTCAATTAAATTCCTAGTGGATCAAACCAGTTTTGCACACCATGAACCTTTGATTTCTTCTTCGGTTCCTTTTAGTTTCCTCTTCTGAAGCTTCTTTGGGAGCTGAAAATGGATTCAGCACATGAAGCTGCTTGGGTGCGCCACCTGCGGCCCCTGGGGTTCCATGTGCTAATACTGGTGCTGTGTGCTCAGCTTCTCCAGCACTGTAGGCTTCACACCAAGGTAGCAGCAATCTTGATTAAAGGACATTGTTCCTGGCCAATTGGGTTACTCCAGCTGCCCCTTGTTCAGCGGTCCCAATGCTGCATGTTCAACGGTCACCCGAGGTAGATCAGGGCATGGTCAGGGAGATCACTTCTTGGCCATCCTCAAAGTACATGTCTTTAAATCCAACTCAATGGCTCCACGATCCTGAATCTGTGCTAGCCAAAATCCCAGTGCTCTGGAAAGACCCCCAGTCATCATCAGGAACACTGGCTTGCCCTTGTGCCACTGGCTTTCTCTAGCACCAGAACACCAACTGCTTGGTTTCTTTAGAGCTGTGTGGGCCACTATCTCTGGGTGGGAACACACCCTGACACACATCTCACCCATTTTATCCACAGGGCATGCTTGGTGCCATGCATAACACCACCCCGAATGTACGGCTCCTCCAACCCGCTCCCTAATCCCGGTGGCAGATTCCACAATACTAAATAAATGTACTGTGAATATACTAAATGGTATAAGTGGACATACCAAATCTATTTCCATATTGCATTTAACAAAATCAGTTATACAAATTACCATGCAGTATTGCATTTTACTATTTTTAAGCCAACGTTTTAATACTAAACCAACCAGAATAACTACAATTTCATATATAAGCTTATAAAATATATAAAAACCTTATAAAAACCTTATAAAAACCTGATGCTCTTAAAGATCCTTGAGCTCATGCAGGCATGCTGGGATAATAATATTGTAGTCAACGGTCTTATTCAATTTATTACAAGGCCATGAGTTTGTATATACAATGATGCTATAAACTCTGTGAACCCTTTACAGTTTTCTATAGTTCTGCAAAAAATTGACATAAAATGTGATCAGAACTTCAACCAAGTCCTAAATCTATATAGATGTGAAATTGTTGGGCTTCCTTGCAAGCTGTTTTTAGGGAGTTCCACTACATTTCTACTGGGTTAGTTCAAAATGTTTCCTCTGCATTAACCGTTTCTTTGTAGACTGTGTGCTTAGTATCCTAGTCTTGCTTATGGTTAAGCTGCAGTTCATTGGAGTGCAAGCAGTAAAGCAGTGCAAAACCATGATACTAGAGAATGTTCCATGCTTCAGTGTTGGGATGATGTTCTTATATGGAATGCAGTGTTTGGTTTTAACCAAGCATGATGCTCATCATTTAAACCATACATTCTATTTGGGATGAATCTGTCTACAGAAAATTCATCAATTATGCTTTTGGCTTGACCGTACATGCTTGATGCATGCCAACCCCTTGTCTGAAAGACTTGACTTCAATAATGGCTTTAACTATACTAGTAGATATTTAAGTAGAGATTCACATATTCTTTTCTAACAAAGATATTTAATGTTGGATATTTGCACAAACCTTCTAGTGGCACTGTAAGAGAAATACAAAGCCAATAGTTTGGGCATCTTTCCAGAAGATCCACAAGTTGTTTTTTTCCTGTATGCTCTTAAAACTTTTTTGACTTCCTAGACATTAATCCAAGTCAGGTGTCCTCAACGTCCACAATTCCAGGATTAATAAACACATGGGTGGATCACAAACATATTCACGAGCTAGAACCATTGTGCGAGGAAGAGTGGGGAGAATTCCAAAAGCAAGAATACAAGAAATGCTTCAAAGCTGTGATTTCTGCCAAAGAAGTGTTAGTTAGTACTGCCTCATGGGATGCCCAAACTTTTGGACATTTAAAAACACTTTTCCAATATGGTTTTATTCAGCAAATAAACAGTAATGGTGTTCCTTGCAGATTTGCACCCCTTGCAGAAACTAAAACTTTAGAACACCAACCAAACATGTAAATTGAGCAGAGGTGTCCAAACTTTTGCCCAAGGCTGTATTGGCCAGCTGTGTCTCCAGATTGTATGCACTCATTTTATATCCATACAAACTATCGACATGGATTTTGCTTATTTAGGTTGTACTCCTACTGAAGTGCATCTCCAGTTTTACCTGAGGTTTGGATTAAAAGTCCAGTAGATTGACCCGCCAGACGGCTTACTGCTCAGCCTGTCACGGACAAATCCAGTGAATCCCCTTCTCTTCTTCTCGTCTTTTAGGTCCCTGCACCACAGTAGCCTGCAAACTCGTGTCTGCTGCTAATTTCCTGAGCCGGGGGTCCTGAGGAGGTCTGGCAGGTGAAGGTATGTGCATAAATAGTGTTGCTTTGACGATACAATTGGCCAGGTGTTTAATTTCAGCTTGAAGTTGAAGAACATACAGTTCCTTACCTGTGCAACTAACATGTTTTTTAAAGGGTTAAGTGTTCTGATTAACATAATGGGAAGAAGATCAAAAAAGACCAAAAAGAACCTGATATAGAAGAATAAACGTAACACGAATGAACTATAGCACATTTAAAATATTAAGTAACACAACATTAAAAACGTGGAGGGTCACATGGCATGCTGGGAAGCCTCAACACATTGACTCTCCCACCTGGCCATGCTACCACCTTATTCCTGTGGCAGACGCCGCAATATTTTATCTATTGTTGGAACACCGTGGCTCATCCTCTGTGGGAAACTTTTTTACCACCATGCTTCAATGCTATCATTGTTTTATATGTAGTTCAATTTTTGTTTAACTCTAACTAACTAAAAATGGCAGCAGCTTCCCTAACTTGTATTTCCCTGTATTTCCTTGGCATACCCTTTCCCCTTTTTCAACTTAGAGACATGAGTAAAATTAACATTGACAACCCAGACAAAACTCACAAGCAGTCAAGACAATGGATTTCCTGAAGTTTTGAAAACCTATCATCGACTTGAGATCAAGATCCAAAACTTGTCATGACAACTGGAGTTAAGGATAAAGAAACGTTCACGTAACTTACCCGGGGCTACCGTGTTTTACAGTGTGCAATAAAGAGAAAAGACATCAAAATAGAATACATCATTTTTGGCGTGCCATTGTATGGAAATGGTGAGCAGTTCTGTGGAGTAAAAACAGCGATGAGCACCAGCCAGTGAGAATCACAGAGGATACTATTGTAAGCACAGCAATATTGTTTCTATAAAATATTATTTCCCCTGGTTGTAAGGAAAAGCGAAAAACAAAAATGAACCCCAAAACAAGACAGGTAGTGCTTACGGAAATAGTCCGCAAGCTCATTTCTACCATGTATGAAAAAATATTATGCAGATTTATCACAGTGACATCTTTATATCTCGTGACTCCGAGTTGATATTTCAGAGTTGTGGCTTTTTATTGTAGAATTGCTTTGTTTCTCTTTGTCTTGATGCATGCTCAATAATCCAGGTGAGTCATTCCCAGAAAGTTGAAAGTCGAATCTGTATAAGCTTGACCAAGAGCTTAGACTGAAGAATGGCCAGATGAATGGAATTCCAATTCCAATTATTCCCAATAATCAAACCACGACACATACAAGCCTATTCAACACCATGTAAACAATGAATATACACTGATCAGCCATAACAATAAACCACGTCCTTGTATCTACGCTCTTTGGCCAATTGATCAGCTCCACTGACCATACAGGTGCACTATGTAGTTCTACACATACACACTGTAGTCCATCTGTTTCTCTGCATACTTTATTTGCTTATTTGTTCTTCAGTGGTCAGGACCCCCACAGGACCACCATGGAGCAGGTATTATTTGGGGTGGTGGATGATTGTCAGCACTGCTGACCCTGATGTGCTGCTGAAGTTTCTAAACACTGTGCCCACTCTATTAGACACACCTACCCTGGTCACAGGATGCTACCCACAGGACACTGTTGGCTGGATATTGTTGGTTGGTGGACTATTCTCAGTCCAGCAGTGACACTGAGGGGTTTAAAAACTTCAGCAGCACTGCAGTGACTGATCCAATCGTACCAGCACAACACAGACTGACACACCACCACCACGTCACCGTGTTCATCCTATGAATTAGAGAATGCCCTGTCGTTGTGGCTTGGTTAGGTCTAAGGCAGGGGTCTCAAACTCAATCCACAAAGGGTTGTGTGGGTGCAGGTTTTCCTTCCAACCAAGCAGAAGCAACACCTCATTCCACCTGTGTGTTTAATCAATGAATCTAATCAGTGGATCTTACTTTCAGTAGTGTGTGGCTTCTGCTTGGTTGGAAAGAAAACCTGTACCCACACGGCCCTTTGTGGATTGACTTTGAGACCCCTAGCCTAATATGTTGAGATATTGACTCGCATTTGCAAGAGGCAATAACAAACGTCCATAAAGCAGCTATATTTCTATGCACTAGACTATACTTCTTTTGCAGACCACATTCTACTCTAATTTCTCTTTTTCAGTATAAAATCACGCTAAGACAGCCACCCTAGCCGGTTGTTCAAGCTCTGTCTTGTCACATGACAGATAGATGTTTAATTTCATGAGAAAGTAGGATTTGGGGATCAAGCACTCTTTGTCTGGCTCCCTTTAGCTGAAAGATTGTGTTGTGTGTGAGCTTCATCTGTGATCATTCACGCCGTGCGCACACCACTGTGTCCACAAAACAACAGATCAGCAGAACAGAAGAGAAAACAACAGAAAATTAGTATTTTTCTTACGGACCGAGTGCGCTGGCATCGAATCCTGTCTGATTACAGCTTTGGATCATGCAAACTGCTTTTCTACAGTCCCAATTTTCACGTTTCTCGCTCGCCTTTGTTACTAAGTCAAACACGTTTACAGAGCATTGTGTGTGTTAATTGTGTCCCCGTATTTCTCCTGACTTGTGTGCTTTGACTGCACGTCCGATCACGTTTCGAAGCTGTTTAATTGGCCTTGTACTCCCACCTCGCCGAGTTGCCTTTATTAGTCCTGGCATTTGTAATTGCATGCTTAGTGGTAATTATAACCCACGTCAACAATTTACAGGCTTTAATAGGACGCCCGCTGAGCACGCGCACGTTAAGCTGGATGGTCGCTCTTGCCTTCCTTGTGTGTTATTGGGTAATATTCTCACAGCAGGAAAGGGGGTCTCGGGACACTGCAAACTCTACTCTTTTTTTCATTCGCTCCTTTGCTTGATGATGGCAGTGTTGCTTTACAAAGCCTTAGTATCTTAGTAACGGGACATAATGACTAGCATGGTGAAAGAGGGGAGGGTGGTGGTGTGTGACAGGTTGGAGCTCAGAGAGTGTGTGTATGAAAAACCGAACGGCTCATAACGAAAAAGCAGAGAGGAAAGGAGACTCATACAAGGTGGATGATGGAGGAAAATTGCACTCACTGAAATGTATGAATTTGATGAACATGCAGGATTTTTAACACTTCAACTCCCGGGACCCATGTCTACAACATGTATTGTTCTTATTAGTTCTTATAATATGTCTTAAGAATAATAAATCTGTCTGAGGTCATCTCATTATTTAATTATTTCCTCCTAATGCTAATATAAGTGCATGATAATAGGTTAGCTCTTCATTTGAATAGGAAAGCAGGTGTTTACAGCTGTTAAACATGATGCTTGCCACCAGGGAGCTGTTGGCTAAACTCATGCCAGTTGGATCTAATACGTGTCTTGGGATGTCTCGAGTACTGCCTACAGATGGCTGGTTTGGACACAAGTTCACTTTAGGTTGTGAATTAATCATCGGTTTTGTTGTTGTTGTTTTTTTTTTAACGATTAGACTAGACTATCATTTGTTAATCCTTGTCCCCTTTTTAAGGTAAACAAATTCAAAAAGCCATTTTGTACAGCTATGCCATGCCGTTTAAACTTTTATATGCCTCCCACACAAATCCAGGTGCAAGTTCATTTTTTTTTTAAAGCTGAACATAAAGCAATCGATGTTATTGCTCCATAGATTCTCAGTTGCAAAGCTGTCACTTTAACAGGTAACTTTGCCAGTGTTTACAGCGTCTGTGGGGGAATGGAGGACTACATTACATTGAGCTTGTGCTGTTCTTTCCCTGAATATAAATGTGACGTAACACACAGTGACAATGTCAGTGAAAAGTATAGGACACAATACAAGCTGCTTCATACATACTGTTGATTTGATTTATTAGGCCACGGAGCATCTGGTGTCATTTTGTATACTTAATACATACCTAATAATGGACGTTTCGATCGTGTTGGCTGTTGTTTAAACAGTGTATAAACAGTGTGAGTGAATGGAACCATTATGCAAGACTGCTTAAACACAGTGGGACGTATATAGTGTACTGGTATAATCGCCAGTGGTGTGCTATGACGTGATGCAGCCTGTTGCCTCCCCGGTTTGATTATTTTCCTAAAGCAGGACATCCTGAAGTGTTTTACTCCTGCTGTATGACAGCGATTTGCCAAGGATTACATTTTTGTCCAGTACATTGTACTTCTTATCCATTTATAGTTATATTCAGTATTATGGTAAGTTATTACTATGGTAACAATACAGGTAAGGTATTAGAGTGAGCACTTTTCTCTGATTCGCCTTGCTACTACTGTCAGAGCTGCAGTGTCTTTCTTTGTAAATCTTCGTTAAGTCTGAAATATACCTCTGTACTATACTTTGTGGCCTGGAAGTAATAAAACATAATATTCACGACTGGTTTCATTCTTATTTTCCACTTTGTATGATGTCACAACAAAGATACACATTTAATCATAATTGTTTGAGATATTTCAGTTCTCCAGAGTTCTAGTCAGGCTTGGGATAATATAAATAATAAATGGATAATATAAAAACAATAAAGGGAACAATAACTCTTCTAAGGGGCAGTGGTAGCGCAGTGAGGTTAGGACTCAAGGTTGTCTATTAGAAGATCAGGGTTTCGAGCACCGACATCAGGGCTGCCGCCGTTGTGCCCCCAAGCAAGGCCCTCAACCCTGGACACCGAGAGGCGTATTGCTTACACAGTGCCAGTCCCAATCTCAGCCAATGGGAGGGCTACATTAGGAATGGCATCTAGCATACAAAACCTGCACCAGATTAAGACACAGTGACCCTAAGAATACGAGCAAGCCATCAGAAGGAAAAGAAATAAAAAAGGGATCTTCTAACTAATACATAATCCATTTGAATTAGAATAAACAATATACAGTGTACAACCCCAATTGAACCTCAAATGAAGTTGGGACGTCGTGTAAAACAAATAAAAACAGAATACGATGTTTTGCAAATCGTTTTCAACCCATATTCAATTGAATACACTACAAAGACAAGATATTTAATGTTCAAACAGATCAACGTTCCAAACCAGTTGGGACAGGAGCACCAAAAGTCTAGGAAAGTTGAGGTATGCTGAAAAACACCTGTTAGGAACATTCCACAGGTGAACATGTTCATTGGAAACAGGTAAGTGTCATAAAGGGAGCATCCCCAAAAGGCTCAGTCATACACAAGTAAGGATGGGGCGAGTTTCACCACTTTGTGAACAACTGCGTGAGCAAATAGTCCAACAGTTTAAGAACAACGTTTCCCAATGTGTAATTGCAAGGAATGTAGGGATTTCATCATCTACAGTCCATAATATCATTGAAAGATTCAGAGAATCTGGAGAAATCTATGCAAGTAAGCAAAGCGAAAGCCATATATCTCCAACACCCAGACACGCTGCCGGCTTCTCTGGGCCCAAGCTCATCTGAGATGGACTGACGCAAAGTGGAAACGTGTCCTGTGTTCTGACGAGTCCATATTTCAAATTGTTTTTGCAAATCATGGACGTCGTGTCCTCCGGGCCAAAGAGGAAAAGGACTGTCCAGATTGTTATCAGTGCAAAGTTCTAAAGCCAGCATGTCTGATGGTATGGGGGTGTGTTAGTGCCCATGGCATGGGTAACTTACACATCTGTGAAGGAACCATTAATGCTGAAA
>JANCOA010000001.1:5061928-5071971 GCA_024363135.1 Leptodoras oyakawai | reverse complement strand
GATGGATTGGCGCCCTGTCTAGGGTTGGTTCCTGCCCTTGCGCTCAGAGTTGCCGGCTGGGAGCCGGCTCCCCCGTGACCCCATAACTGAGAATAAGCGGTACAGATAATGACTGACTGAATATCTATAAAATCTTGTAATGTCAGTGAAAGGCCAGAAAGAAGGATTACAGTGCTTTTAGCTGGGTCAGTAATTGTACAGGATAGATTTTGTATTATTGATCAGATTAGGCCATCATGTCAGATTATTTGTAGCACTACCACTGCCGTTACTTCTAAGCTCTTCTCTGTCATTACTTGACAACCCCTTGAAAAACAGTATCATCGAAAAGGGTATGTCTTGCTACTTATTTTAATATGGTCATACGTTGTGAATCGATAAGCACCTGGGGACTTATTCAACTAAGAATCATGGTGCCTCTGTCAGAATTATCTGTCCAGGTGTAAATAGGCACTTTGAAAACATTTGCCCCTCCTCACCAGTTTATCTGTTTATCCCAATATCATCTAGCTGCAGGTTTTCCCTTGCTGAGGAATCACACACCTTACCTTTTCTGCTGCTAAAAAATGGCGCTGATCCCCCATTTATTTCAATACGTGGGTTCTCAAACAAGCTCTTACATCGGTGTAAAAATGCAAAATGCATTGTCCATTCTGGGCTATTGTAGAGAAACATGACAGCGCAGCATTGCGGCCTCCTCTGAAAAGGACCGTTTCCATGTAGACGTAAAGGGCCCATCCCAAACTAATGAAACCATTTGTAGATACAGATAATTATACACAAATAAAAGCATAGTTATGAATAGTATATTCTTTTTCTGCTAATAGAGGACCCTAAATCTTACTCACTGCTCCTTTAATGAATATACAGTTTGAAGTATTTCTTGTTGGGGGGGTCTGGGAAATTGAACCCAAGTTCAGCAAAAGGTCTGGGCTGTTATCTCTGGCTGCTAGAGGGAGGAGGAAAGGAAAATAAAGAGGGAGAGAGGGGTTAAATAAATATATATTTATAAATTGGAAAAATAAATATAAATATAACCCCGAGAAAAAAACAATAGTAAAGAGAATACATATCTATATATATTCTTTTTGAACAATGTGGTGCATAAACAGGCACGGCTCAAAATTGAACCCTCTGCGTAACTAAGCATGTGTGTTACCTCCGAGCTACAAGGTCAGACGTAAGGTCAGAATGGGAAGTGTAGTAAACTCAAACAGAGAGGCCACTAACTACACAGACTCAAATGAAAGAGGTAGAGATTCAGAGGAAATGGAACATAACAGGGAAGACAGAAACTAAAGGTGGCTTGAGAAGTACTTTATGAAGTGAAAAGGAGAGTGCAAAACCAAAACAAACTGACGGAGACTGCAGAAGCAGAAGCTCGTCCATCCGGGAGAATCATCCCAAAAACTCAAGGGCCCCATTAAATAGGCTGAGGAGCAGGTGTCTCTTGTTGACCCTTGATTGCCTCTATGAATGCTAGGAGATGCAGTCCTACCAGCATGAACGCCATGGGTACAGCGAGCCCCCTTACATGTCTACCTAAAAGTGGTAATCCTAGCTGAAAATAATTTTGGAAACCATGATTGTCTGTATAAATTAATAGTACTGAAAGGCAAGTACTAAAAATTACAGACACTGGTTTCAGATTTTAGAAGATGAAATATTTTTTTTGCATTATTTTACTTCTTAAAATATAATAATCTACATTTTCTAAAATTTTAGGACTCAGACAAGCAGAAACAGATGCAAGAGGGCTTTATTAAACTTTATTAAATGCAAACATCATGCAAGCACAAGATAAGAAAACCAGAACCATCAAAATCACAATAACAGTCAATAAACAAAGGCTTAGTAGTGACTGTATGTCAAGGTGTGATGAACAAGCATTTCTTTATGCAGTGGCTCTAATTGTGCACAAGTGACTGGGATCAGTAAACAGGCGAGAGCAATCGTTTGTGAGTGTTGGGAGTTGTAGTCCTGAGTGGCCATGTTTGTAGGCCATAAGTTCAACACTAATTCCAGCAAAACTACAAACTTACTCCAGCTATTAACAACGAAGAGCACAGGCAAAATCTTCATTTCAATATGGATTATAAAATTCTAAAACACCTGAACAACAACTGAACAAGCTGCTCAGATTGCCCCACCAAATTAGCTCTCTTTATTGGTAAATCAGGACCTAAATGTCCTGTTACTATGAGAATAAAACGTTTAGAGAAATATCTTTAAATAAACACACTATGCAGTTAGCATTGTGAAATTGCATTTTGCAACTTGTTTACTCATCTGGCTTGTTAGCAGTGCAATGTTTTTTAATGGCTATTGATTGGAACCATTCAGACTCAAAAAAATGTTTTATATTCTCTCAAGTGCTCCAACTGGCATTTTATCAGAAGAATGGGAATTCAATCCAAAACCTGCTCCAAAATCTACATACTAGCTCAAGCAGGACAATAATCAACAAATAATGTTGTTTAACCCTAGAATTAGAGCCAATAATGGTTGGGCTTTTCAGAAAACAGCAGCAACAACAACAAAAAACATGGAGTGGTTCAATAGGAGTGAAGGGATATGGCGATAACACTAGTTTTGACATCTCACCTTCCAGTTCTGCCTAACACAGCACTTCTGACTAATGCTGAGGTCTGAAAGAATAGTGTTCACTGCAGGTCAGACTACACAGACTTTTATTCTGACCCTGCCCAAGACATACGAGGTCGTATTAGTTAAGGAGATAATGAGGGCGTATTATTTAAAGCTATTCTCTGTGAATGGTCTATCAGCGACATTAGTGCCCGTCAACTTTTCCTTCTATAATGGTATAATTAAAGAAGATTAAGTATTTAAACCTCTTTGGCAAGAGAGCTGTATAGACTCACGATCTTCGCTGGCCTTTATAGTAATTCGCCAAGGTGCTCCAGTCGTTATCTTCCTTTGGCCTAGTAATCTAATGGCAGCTCCATTCTTCTGCAGACAACCTGCAATTAGTATCTCATAAGCAGTGAGGCCTTATCTCACTGGTGGACAGAACAGGGCCAGGCGTAAGGTTTAGGTAACTTAAAAACTTTAAATAGCTTGTGAAGGTTTAAGGAGTTTGTTATAAATTATAAAATAATCTTATGCTGTAAATGATAAAGAATAAATGCTTTGGTTCATAAATATGGATGGCCATACATTTGAAATTTGAACTTGCCATCTAATTAAAGGTGTAGTAGTTAAGTTTATAATTCCTTATTTGTATGAATATCCTGAAAGATACAGTAGGTAGAACAGGATTAAAAACAATGCATTAAGCCATAATACACAAAAGTGTAGTGATTCCCGGAGAAAATCTGTTTGACAAATGGACTTCTGATCTGTAGTGCTTATTTGTTTTTGGATGCACCTCATGCAAGACAGTTTATAGACATTTCACAAGCCACTGTAGAGCCTGGAGGAGGAGCTTCATGAATATGGCTGGGAATCACTTGAATGTCAAACCTACCTAACTGTCAAAGACCTAATCCCACCTAGTCTAACTAGGGTTCTCTTTACATCATAACTTTATTTTATAGTAGTCTGTATACAGTCCATGATTTCATGCAGGGAAGAATTCATGAAAAATGTATGGCACCAATAGAATTGGCACCACCATGCACATTGTATCATGCTAATTCCAGTTTGTTGAGAAGTACTATTAGTATTGCAGTGCATTATGCAGGCACAGTGGGTAGCATTGCTGCCTCACAGCTCCAGGGTCCCAATGTTTGGGTTACTATCTGCATGGTGCTTCTGTCCATGTGTCCTTGTGGGTTTCTTTTGGGTTCTGCAGTTTCCATCCAAAAGCATGCAAGAAGGTTGACTGGCTTCCCCAAAACTCCTACCTCCCATTCAGTGTTCCTGAGATTAACTGATAAGTCAGTTAAGAGGAATGAATGAACTTTGTGTCTGCTTAAATGGAATCTGTCTTTGAATAGTTGCTTTAAATCGGGGTCTCGGTCTTATGCACAAAGACTGGGCTCCCCAGTCTTATGCACAAAGGGCCGGTGTGGGTGCAGGTTTTCCTTCCAGTCAAGCAGGAGCCATACCTCATTCCACCTGATTTTAATCAATGGATCTAATGAATATATCTTGACTTTTTGTAGTGTGTGGCTTCTGCTTGGTTGGAAAGAAAACCCAGACCCGCACCGGTCCTTCTTGGATAAGATTGGACACCCTTGCTTTAAATGATGGTGTTGCTGCCTCACAGCTCCAGTGCCCCAGCTTGATGTGGATTTCCAATGGTTTCCTTCCAACTCCCAATAACTTGCATTGGCTGCAATAAATTATCTCTAGGTGCGAACGGTTCCTGAAGATCTGGCTATAATTATTTTTAAACTACGGTAATTGGCCAGCACAGTGCTACGGATCCTGTCTGTGTGGATTTTCACATACACTATATTGCCAAAAGTATTCGCTCACCTGCCTTCACATGCATATGAACTTCAGTGACATCCCATTCTCAATCTGTAGGGTTTAATATGATGTCGGCCCACCCTTTGCAGCTATAAAAGCTTCAACTCTTTTTTGAAGGCTTTCCATAAGATTTAGGAGTGAGTTTATAGGAATTTTTTTTCCAGAAGCACATTTGTGAGGTCAGACACTGATGTTGGACAAGAATGCCTGGATTGCACTCTCCTCTCTAATTGTGTTCTGTCAGGTTGAGGTCAGGACTATTTGCAGGCCAGTCAAGTTCTTTAGTAGCTAGGAAATTTCATGACTAGACTTGTTGCCCAATGAAAGAATTTGGTATCGGCTTGCTTGGCATTCGTCTTTAAATTGATATCACAGTATAGGCTCCAGGATAAAGCTGAAGAATGAATTATGGTAGCTTTTATTTCATTTCAACATTATGTCAGCTTTTCGTGCCGGGACATGAACGCATATTGCGCTATGCCTCAAAACCCTGGAGCCCTAGTCTTGTCACCACCATGACAAAAGTGATTTCTTCTGATGCCTTATATTGAACACATTTATTTCAGAAGGACTGTGAACACTGTTATTTTAAGAGATTCTATGCACAGTTTCCACTTTGTCCAGCCTTAACAGGCTCCAGCAGATGCCCAGACATGGCTAGATTACCAGCACGGTGCCTGTCAGTTGCAACTTGCCCCCCCAGGATTCCACCCCTGCATTAAGTTGTGACCAATGTCAGTCAAGCTCCCACATTGGGAGTGCTGCTACTGTGTGGTCACATCTAAGGCCAATGCAGAATGGCCCCAGTTGTTGGGTTCTTAGTAAAGGGGGCAGGGTAGAATGAGGGAGAGTGGCACATCAGACTCTTTCAGTGGATCCCATTTTACGTTACCAAGCTCCAAGTGTTTGGTCACCATTTTTGTTCCTTCACTTCCTTCCTCTGAATTCCACACTCCACTGATCATCCACCACTGTTGGAAAGGCAAAGAATCCAGGTTTTACACCACTCCCTTCCCATCATAGGCTGAAATGGGTCAACCAAGCGAGTATAATTTTCATAACATACATTATGCAAATCATAAGAGCATAGGTTTCCCGGATTAGCATCCGACAAAGCCTGATGACTCTCTGGGACATTGACTGACGCCGTAAACCGATCGCTGTGAAGGCTCGTTGAGGATGTGATGGGAGTGGGGAATCAGGGAGTGCGCTGACTGGCAGGTATATTGAGCAGGTGATGGCACACAATCCTTTCACCAATAAACCCCCCTGAATTTGCATGTTAATTAGCTGCTATCAGACCTCAGGTTGTTATCGTGAGTAGGCTGAATTAATCAGCGGACCGTGTTGCCGAGCACATTTAAAAGCCGGTGATAGGCTGTAGTATCTATATATTGGTGATATGGCTGGGGAGGGATTTTATTCTTTTATTCTTTTGTGCGTGATTTAGAGTTTGGAGGTTCATTCAAACTTTTATGATGACCCTGAGTAGAATGAGTGAGTAGATGAGAGGATAAAAGAACTAATCAGTCTCAGTATGTCGGGATAGTAATAAGAGAAAGGCTAAAATCTGATGAGATCTTTGCTTAATAGTTGAAGATGGTGCCTGTTTTTTCATCTTTTTTTCCTTCCCTGTTTTCAAGGTCTGCAGATTTATATAGATACAATCCACCAAAATGAAATTGATGTTAAGCAATACTTTTGCTTTTTCAACAGGTGACTATTATTTATCTCAGGCATCAACAAAATAAGGAATTAATTAGCTAACCTATCAGACTGAACCTCTAGACTTTTTTTTTTCCACAGTTTTCTCCGTGTTTCTGAGGGACATATTGTCATATGTGCACAGTAATTAATCTGCCTAGAAAAACCCATTGTTTGTCTTGGTGTGTAATGTGTTAGCCAGTGTGCTTTTGCTTTGAATATCTTGTGTTAGAACTACAGCATCACCATGCATGAAGCGCATTAAGTTAAAATATAGTTACTTACCAAATAAGACAACAAAGAATAGTTTTTCTCCTGTGGTCGATTAATCTACTTGTCTGCCAGTCAACTACTAATAGCTTGAATATAAGACAAGATCTGCTTGTCCCATTGCCCAGGTTACTGATTTATCCACCAAAATATTGAGCTCCTTATCCTTAAATATATTCAATAGAGCTAGCAAGCTTCAGTTTGTCACTGTAAACTAAAATACCACACAAACTGGTGGAAAAATAGACAGTTTCTCCAGAATCTAGTTGCATTGCTTGCTTTATTTCTATTTTATACAGTGATCCATCGTTGTATTTTAATTTATAGGATTTTTTAGTAGAGGTAATAGTGGTTACTGGTTATTACATCAAGGGACTAATATGTAAAACATTATCACGTGTTTCTGTTGCATTATATTATAGCAGGTACTTTAATGTGGTGGAAAAGGCTTTATATGAAGTAATATATTCATGTAACCTTCACTGTGAACCACTTACTAATTAAAAGGCATAATGAACAAAATAAACGGATGAATTCTGGATTTTGATGAGGATTAAAAATGATACAAGCCTCTCATAAATTGCTCAGCATTCTTTTATATTCATATAAACAGCTCTACAATGTGTTATAAAGTTCCTAGGTGCTGAAGGTACACCAAAATTTACCCAATACTGAAATGTAAGAATTTGAGGTTCCTTTATTTCTATAAATAAATCATTTTTAATTTTTGAATAAAGCAGCATTGACGTGCTTATGGATGTTTTCTAAAGACTCTATGAACATCTTTATAAAATGTCTTTATTTCTTTATATATGCATGTTTATGCAATGTTTGATGTGCTATGAAGGCCCTGTGTAGGTACCCTGAAATAAGTCAAGACACTGGGAAAATTAGGAATTTGATGTTCATTTATTTTTAATATAACAATGTTTATGTAGTACTTAGGGTGACACTGCGGCTCGGTGGTTAGCACTGTCTCCTCACAGCAAGAAGGTCCTGGGTTCGATCCCCGGGTGGGGCGGCCTGGGTCCTTTCTGTGTGGAGTCTGCATGTTCTCCCCATGTCTGTGTGGGTTTACTCCAGGTACTCCGGTTTCCTCCCACAGTCCAAAGACATGCATGTTAGGTTGATTGGTGTCTCTAAAGTGGCCCTAGTGTGTGCGCCCTACAATGGATCGGTGCCCTGTCTAGGGTTGTTCCTGCCTTGCACCCTAAGCTGCCGTCTAGGCACCAGCTCTCCCGTGACCCTGAAAAGGAATAAGCGGTCAAGAAAATGAATGAATGAATGTAGTACTAGGAAGCGTTATAAAGGACTTCAAATAATGTGCTAGTAAAAAAATCTAATAAAATCTAAAAAAAATGGATGCAGTGCTTATTAATGTAGGGTATGTAACATTGAGATTTGTCTTTATACAGCGTATTTAGTATTTATAGAGTATTTATGCAGTGCTAGTTCTAAAATCTTAAGGACAATGTGGCCATAGTAGTGTTTTATTTGTATTTAAAAGTGGTTATTTACATTTTCTTTTTTTAAAGAATTAACCATCTTTTTTGTGATCTATTTTGTGTCTATGAAATACTCATGGCAGCTGTTGTAATTTAAATTGAGTGACAGAATCGATGAAATTGGCTCATTGTGGCTGCAGGAACCTTGTAGAAAAATGGTGACATTTTATTTCACTGTCAGAGTGATGCATAAAGACATACTGGCATCTGAATAAGCAAAGTCTCAAAGGGAATAAACTTTTCCCTTTTCATAAAGTATCCCAGTTAACCTTATGTAGGGCACATTCAGCTAAAACATTCATTTGGAGATTTGATTTTAACCATATATGCCATTATATAGCCCATGAACGTGTATGCAGTGCTTTTAAATGTGTAAATAAAATAATTATTACATTAAATAAAATGTTTTTGCTGGGAAAAGGAGCGGGTCTCATTTCACAGGTCTGAAATTTTTAGCAATGTGGCCACATTAGTGTTGTGGGTTTCATTTTATCTTCTTTTTTTTCTGAGAATGATGGCAAAGATAGAATGTGGTGCATTAAAACCTCCGCCTTGCAGAAAGGTGAGATTGGAGGACATAAGTAGCTCATCAGTGAATGAGCCTGACACCATTCTGCCACCCACACAGGGAGTGAACTGCACACACACACACACACACACACACACACACACACACACACACACACACATACAGTCACACTATAACCCTGCTGGGGCAATTACTCGCTAATATCGGTCAGGGAGGAGCAGTGCAGCACCGGCATCATGAGTCTCCTCCTGATGTGGGTGAAATGCCTTTGCTTCTCTCCAGCGCCCCAAAACTCCATTATTGGTCCATCGATTAATTAATCCTTCTCGCTAATTGAAACTAAGTGTTGCAGAAAGCATATCATTTTGCGAGGGCTGTAATGGAAGTAATGCGGTAATTAGGCATGATGAGGAGCCTGTTCAGACCGCAGTGTATTACTTTAACTCACAAGAGTAGCGGGGGAAAAAAAAGAAGAAACAACTTGAGGTTGGTAATACTGACAGCGTTATATAACCTGCAACAGATCGTGTACACAACATGCAGTAGAATGAGAACATTGCCATTTATTTCAGTGCTGGAGTGACGCATGGAGACATACTGGCATTATGATATATAGGAAGCAAAGTCTCAAAGAGGATAGAGAATAGTTTTCTCTCGTTTCCAACAAATAATTAAATGAGATGGACACTGATCTGATTTAGACATGTAGTTGGTCACTTCTAGGAATTATTATTGCAATTTCTTTTTTTGGTGACTCATCCTGTACCTGTTTTATGTTCATCCAATCAAATGCACTCTACAACGGATATGTCCCTCCCACTGCTCTGCAGTAACAGCTCATTAACAGGTAACACGGACCATTTCCTGTTTTCCTTTTCCATCCGTTACTAGATTGAGAAATAAATGTTTAGCGTTTATTTGTTTGGAATTTGTGGAAGGTTTTAAAGTAGCGTAAAAAGTCATGGCTGACCTCCATGTGTAGCATTACGCCCACAGCAGACGACAACAACATTGTGGTATAGTGAAGGCGGCAGTGAGAAGTTTGTTCAGCCACGACATACCTAGTTTGTGACCCCAATACATCATCTTGTGGCTTTGCTACAATAATTCCAGGCCATGGCATGTTAGAAATTAGACTCCATGTTGCCTCAGCAACACTGTGAAGCACTTTTTTTTTCTTACAAGAATCTCTCATAAGGAAAAAGAGTGATGGGGAACAAATGACATCGGCTTTACCAAAAATGTGTGAGCAAATCTTTGTTAGATCGCATCTATACATAAGACGATAACGATGTCGATTTCAAGCATTTATTTATTTATTTTTATATAATTATTTTTAAATTTTTATATAATTTTATATTTGGGCTTCCAGCTCATAAAACCCAAGAAAAAAGGAATTCAAAAAAATGTGAATACTGTGGAGAAATCAGCCCAAATTTTGCAGGGTATGAATGTTTTAAACTGAGGGTGACACTCAAAGCATGGATAAACTACAAAAGTTCATAGCTAAAGTTCACAGAATGCTGTGTCCAAGCATATCAATGGAAAGTCTAGTGGAAGGGCAAAATGTGGCAGGAGAAGATGCACCAGCAAAAGAG
>JANCOA010000001.1:4994437-5009140 GCA_024363135.1 Leptodoras oyakawai | reverse complement strand
TAATCAATTACTTTGTTAAACTACAAAATCTACTCAGGCATACTATAAAAGAAAAAAATATATAATATAATAATAATTAAAAATATATATATATTAATGTGACTCCATAACCAGTCAATTGTTATTAAAAAAAAATCATTCATGCCTTTGAAATATTTAAAAAATTCCACAAGTCACATGTTCAGCAGGAAGTGGCATCGTTTGATTCTTTCCTCGTCGTTGGAAAAAGCAAAAAAAAAAGTGAGTCTCCTCATTCCTTTCTTCTTTGCTATTTAATGATACTGTGATTACAGACTGACAACAAGGTCGCATTAAAAGTACCAATGTTTCCACTTGCCCATGAAACATATGAAGCCCCTCATGGGCTTGACTATGCCACTGTTCTCTTTTCCTTTGAGAAATGAATACCACTACCATGTAGATGTACCACACCAACACATTTTCTACAGTATTAACATTCTTTTCCCATGTTTTTATGTTATTTTTTTGGCAATGTTGGCTTTGACGCGTTGCATTGACCATTTAAAAAAAAAAAAAAAAGGCATCAGCATTCTCAGGCTCAGATGTATGGTTTCATAATTAAAACTCTTCTAATGGCCTGTTAGTTTGTATTGCTCATTAATCACGTTCAGTTTTGCACAGATAGATTTTCTGTCTGCCGGGGTGGTCCGAGACTGTAAAGTTGAATTTGAATACCTGTTCCTGTCTTCCTGGCCCACTGTGAGATCAATCACTGGTCTGGGCTGTCTGCTTCCTAGATTTGAGAAGTTTGCTAAACTTTGTGAGAATATTCTTGTAACCCTTGACCCTACTGCAGGATTGGACAAAGTAGAGGCTTTCACCAAAGTTCAAGAAACGGATTGATGCTAGGATTGAACCGAGCCACCTTTTAGAACTCGACTCCAATTCCTTTTCCTCAGCGGGATCGCTATTCTTTTCCAAACCCAGCTAATTGTTTAGAGACTACGACGTGCTAACTAACTGATGTTGAAAGCCACACTTCTTTTGTGCTTTATCTCCTCGGAGATTAATTAGCATTTGTTGTTTCGCATGACTGCACGCACACCGTCGTCCCGCATCCGTGATGATTATTATTTATCGTAGCAGCCTGTTGAGACGACTAGCCAAGAGATGAGTCCTTGAATTATCTGCTGTAAAAAAAAAATTAGCGCTTTGTGTTTGCGTTCTGGACGCGTTAACCGTGATCGCTGCGGCGTTTTGTTAGGCGACAGCTCTCATCCATCAGTCGTCGTGTTAATGTGTGACACTCGACCAATATGGTATTTATTTGCAGCAATACGTTGGGGTAATATGGCCGGATAGAGGCAGCACACGTCTGCTAGTTCAGATGGCTGTGTTTTAAGATGCTACAGTCAGGTGAATGGTGTGTGTGTGTGTGTGTGTGTGTGTGTGTGTGTGTGTGTGTGTGTGTGTGTGTGTGTGGAAGAACATGAAGGCTCAGCCAGTAAACCCAAGCACAGACAATGTTATTATGAAGATGAATGCAGATACACATATCCATGTTCAGGCATTCCCAAGGCAAATGAATAAAGACACAAAGCACAAAATAACACACAAAAATATATAAAGAGCACGTTTTATGCTGATTCCGACAAATGTGCTTACAAATTCACTTTCTCCTTTTGGTTTATTAGTTTCCTCATTATGAACCCTGTTTACAGTGCCCCAGGTTCAAGTAGATGTCACACTAGGATGCTTTTACCGCCGCAATTTATTATGATTATATTTTGAGAGAATATAAAAGTTCAAAACCACTTCTTTAACTTGATTTGTGTTTTTCGTGAATAAATAAATAAATTATGATTATAATTATTATTGCCGTTGTTGCTTTTCTTATTATTAGGCATACCACATGGCGGTGCATAATGATGAACTCTAACGTGATGGATGAAATCAGGATGAAATTTCAGTTGCAGTGAACAAAATCTCTCGAAATTTGGTGTCCACCTAAAGCAGGTGCTTAGGATTCAGGGTATTGCGTTTCTGCCCAATCTGAGCCATTAGATGACGTGATCTTGGCTAATGAATTGCTCGATTTTTGCTTTGAATGTTCCACCAATGGATGATAATCAGCTTATGGTAATATCGGGACAAACCTGTCAGACATGTGGGGCTGCAATTATACCAAAGTTCACGTGGATTGATTGAATATGGTGTTTGGTGGGGGAACGGGGGATGGGACAGAAGACTAAGAAAACACTGTGTGATCTCTAGCTGTCGCACTCAGAATGAGGACATTTACTTCAAAGAAAACCATCAAGCTCTAGAGCGTAAACTAACTTTCTGGTAGACGTATCGGCCGACATCAGCATTTCTGTTTTATCAGTATTTCAGAAGGAGGACGGCTCTGTTTATTCCGGCTTTTAAGTCTTATTTGAATGTCTTCCCTGTCAGTGTGAGTGGATCTCAATGGAAAATGATTGTTGCCTAACACAGAACCTTGAGGTACTCCATATTGAATGTGTCTCGGTGTGTGTGTCTGTGTCTCGGGAGTGTCTGTGTGTGTCTCTCGGTGTGTCTGTCTCTGTCTCTCTCTGTGTGTGTGTGTGTGTGTGTGTGTGTGTGTGTGTGTGTCTCTCTCTCTCTCTCTCTCTCTCGGTGTCTCTCTCGTCTGTGTGTCTCTCTCTCTGTGTCTCTCGCTCTGTGTGTGTGTGTGTCTCTCTCTCTCGCTCTGTGTGTGTGTGTGTCTCTCTCTCGCTCTGTGTGTGTGTGTCTCTCTCTCGCTCTGTGTGTGTGTGTGTCTCTCTCGCTCTGTGTGCGTGTGTGTGTGTGTGTCTCTCTCGCTCTGTGTGTCTCTCTCTCTCTGTCTCTCTCTGTGTGTGTGTGTCTCTCTTGTGTGTGTGTGTGTGTCTCTCTTGTGTGTGTGTGTGTGTCTCTCTCTCGCTCTGTGTGTGTGTCTCACTCTGTGTGTGTCTCTCTCTCGCTCTGTGTCTCTCTCTCTCGCTCTGTGTGTCTCTCTCTCTCTCTCTCTCTCTCTCTCTCTCTGTGTCTCTCTCGCTCTGTGCGTGTGTGTGAGCGCGTGTGTGAAATGGAATATATACAGGGGAAATAAAGGTTCTAAAACAGAACCGTGAAGAGCGTCATGCCTTTTAGGCTCTGAGGAGATTGTTAAAACAAGACGAAGTCTTATTAATGTCTGTCTAAAGTCACATTCGTGTACGGTATGATTTTTAAACCGTGTTTTGGCTGTGGCTGGGAAAAGAAACCGTACGGTGGCAGTGAGTTGAGAGCTGATGCAAAACTTCTGGCAGTTTCAGGAATTTTTGGATGAGAGATCTTCTCCAAGTTGAATACCTAACCCAGATATATAGTAAACATGCCTGCAGTTCTAAAGCTCTCGTCACAAATCTCACTTCACTGTGTCCAGGTTCAGCCCAAGCTCTGATTAGATGATCTTCGTTGTATAAACTGACATGGACAAAACATCATCGTTGTCGTCACGATGCCCGCTATAGAATTCAGCCCAGGTTTTATTGGGATCATGTCATTTGGTGTAACAAACAGTAATCTTTAAAGACCACTGAAATCACTCTGGCTGATGTGACTGTGATGTTGCGGTCAATAGTAACAAAAGCGGCACGTATTCATAACCTCAAGCAAGCGGGAAATCGTTAAACCCTTTTGTCTGGTGTTGATGCTTCTGGAAATACGTCCTGCTTGTTCTTTCTACTTTTAAGTCAGCGCCCCTGAATTACTCCTAATATTTCAAATAAATGGTTTGGAGTCCATTATGGTACGTGTACATGTAGGGTGGATTACGTTACAGGTTCGAGGTGTAGATAGACGTGCCATTATACCATAACACTAATAATAATGATAAACATTGTTCGTTGTAGGGAGGAAGGAAAGTACGAGTTTTGGGTTTTGTTCGGAGTTGCCGTTGGTCGGCGTTGTTCAAACGTGTGTCCGTCGGTTTCAGGCGTGCGCATGAAGTTCATCACGCACCCCGGCGCACCTCTATTTGCCCCTGCTACCGCAATCAATCGCTATCTCTAATTACAAATTTTATCTCTCCCTACAATCTTTATCTCTCGTTATCTCCTTAATAAAATGTGTTTTTGGCTCGGCGCAAAAACGGCTACGGAGTCCAAATGCAGAAACGGTAAATAATTCAGTATTTGTTGCAGAAGAGTGCTAATTTTCCACACAAGCCTAGCCTTGTTTGATGATTCTGATGATTTTTGTGTTCTCAGCAGTGATTTGTCCCGGACATTACATTGCAGTAAGGTGATCTGAGTCAGCTCCGACCTCAGCAGGACGTGGCCTCCAGGTCAGCTGGGCTGAATTAAGACTGTTTGTTCTCAATCCCGGTCCTGGTTTTGTTTTGCGCAGCACTTTTCACACCAGCGTCCGCGATCGTACGTACCCTCATGAAGGACACGCTGATGAGCCGACAAGTTGGAAGTTTATATTGTGAACTGATCCGGACTATTTCAAATGAATGATCATGAGGACAGAAGGTGATGTTGCTTCTTATCCAGAGCTTTTGCGAGCGTTCGTGAAAAACTATAACGTGTGCTGCTTCTTAGGTGACTGGAAGCTTTACATGCATTAAAATTGCGACCTAGTTAAGCAAACATGCATTCAAAAAGGAAAGTTTATCAGATTGCTGCAAGAGACAACTCAATGCACACTGTACCAAACGTAACAACATGACCGGCTCCTTTTCTCTACACTTATTGTCCATTCTCTCATTTCCACTCACCATATTTAGAAACACGTTGTAATTCTACAATTACAGCCTGTACTCCATCTGTTTCTCTACACACTTCAATGTTAGTCCCCTTTACGCTTTGTTCTCTAAAGATCAGGACCCCCACAGGACCAGCACAGATCACGTACTGAGATCACATAACTAACATGACGGTAGATCATTCTCATTCTCAGCACTGATGTGGTGGTGGTGTGTTAGTGTGTTGTACTAGCATGTTCGGATCAAACACGGCAGTGCTGCTGGAGTTTTTAAACACTTCCTGTGTCCTCTGAGACGCATCCACTATATTGCTCCACCCTGTAGATGTAAAGTCAGAGACATTAGCTCATCTGTTGTCGCACAATTTGTCTTAGTCATCCTATAATCCTTCATCCGTGCTCACAGGATGCTGGGCACTGGACATTTTTGGCTGGCGGACTATTTTCAGTGACATGAGGTGTTTAAACTCCAGTAGCGCTGCTGTGGTCCGGTAGGGGTCCTGACCATTAGAGAACAATTAGCATAGAGAAAAGGAGGCGGTCATAATGTTGTTCTTGATCGGTGTATGTTTTTAGTTACAAACTAGTTTCTTTCACTACAAACAGTGAAAGAAATGTGCTCTCGAAACCGTCTTTCATTTGGACACACATAAGCTGGTAGTAGTTTGTTTTTCATGAGAATAAAGATGAGCTAATGTTGTTTTGATAGCTCTGGATTTAGAAATGGCATCACTGGAAGCACATTTTTGAAAGGGTGTGCTGCGAATTTGGTATTGTTCACCCAACTGAAATGCGAGCCACGAACAAATTTTTTTTTTTTTATGATAATTGTGGCATTTTCCACATGCCAGGAACAACCACAGAGAAAATATCAAGGGCTGTAATTATAGTCCAATGGTCCAACGGAAGCCGTAATTAAATAATGCTATTAATAAAGTTTCACATGGATAAACGCTTTGCCTTGCTCTGATGCGATTAGCGGTGCAGTCACATTCAAATGTTTTTTTCATGTGTACATGGGTGTTGATGGCAACCGGAGCCTTTTAAAAGCCATGTCTGGAAACCCTCTGTCTATACACAGTCGTCATTCGCTTTGTGGCCTCGCTAGTTCACCGGAGATAAAAAAAAAAAAAAATGGAGCTTTTGACAACCATCAACCATTAGCAGTGTTAGCAGAGAAGTACAAAAGGCCACAGCACCTCCTCTGTTACGTGACTGGCTGAAATGTTCCTCCAGCAGCGTTTCACTGATCTGTCTGCGGAGCGTGTCGATAGTTTTTGGACCCGGCTCTGTCAGCTCGCTGTCCGTGGTGACCCGTGTCATTTGTGCAATCAGGAAAACAACAGGTGGCGTCGCATTATGGATGGGGCCAGCTCCTGACAGCTGAACAGAGGGGGATTCTCAAAACAACGCACCCGACACTTGGCATGCACGTGGGAGTTCTGTGAAAAGGTGGCGTCCTTTTTTCTGTCAACCAGACAAAAGCTAATGCAGCTATTTGCTCATACAACAAGGATTCCTGCAGAATCCTTTTTTTTTTCGTTTTTTGCTTCACTAAACCCAAATTGAAAAATCTCATGCAAATGAAGGAATTAAGAAAAACTAACCTGTGGAAAATTAGCATGTGAAAATAATTAAATGAATCATGTTTAGAAATGGTGCATGGTGCAATAATTACATGATTTTTCTTTTGTCTATAATCATGTAAAACCGAATAAATCATGAATAAAAATGAAAAAAAAAAATTGACTTGAGAAAATAAATTAATCGTCTAAAAACAATTGTGAAAATAATGAAATCATATTTTAATCTGCAAGTAAATGAATCGTTTGTTACAAAAAATTTAATCTGGAAATAAGTCAGTTGTAAAATTTAAAAATTATGTAAAAAATAAAGAACGAAATTGTATGTAAAAGTACATTAAAACTTCCAAATAAATAAAAAAAAAATGAAAATAATTTATCAAAAAAGATTAAAAAAAAAATAATAAAAATAAATAAATCATGTATAATAATAATAAACATTTAAAAAAGTAAGGAAATTTTGTGTTTGGTAGATTTAACAATTTATTCATTTTACAAGCAGGAGCTTCAGTAGTGTGGAAGAACCATACACAGCCACAACAGCCTGGCACCTCCTCCTCGTGCTGGTCACCAGCCTGCTCACAAACTGCTGTCCCGTTCTGAAACCAGCATTTGTTGCAAGTCAGCCAACGTAGTTTAGTCACTCTGGCACTAATAGCATGCCCCAACTTATCCAACAAGTGTTCACTGGGGTTGAGGTCAGGACTAGTGGCAGGCCATTGCATCCTCTCCATTCTGGCTATGGAGATATGGGATTGCCACTGGTTGCCAAATTTCATCTCCATCTCTCTGTACTGAGATTGCCTCCAATGATAACGAGCCTCATTTTTCCAGTGAGGGAGATGCCACCCCATACCATCACACTGCCTCCACCAAAAGATGTTACTCCATCAGTGCAGTAATCAGCATAGCGTTCTCTTCATCTTATCCACTCTTTGTCCTTATGATCCAACTGCCGTAGACACCGAACATAACATTCCTCCACATTTTCAGGTTCCAGTGCACCTGTTGCTAACAGGCCTGGCGGTGAAGGGCAGTAACCCGATGAGACCGGAGATCAGCAATCAGGCACCTGATTGGCTGCACCTGGCGGAACTAGAAGTTCAAAAATAGCAACAGCAATAGAAAATAAGCTGTTTGGCAACGGCAGGGAAGATTTGGCCCATTTTTCATGGCCGAAACCCACATTCTCAGCTCTACTGCTGATCCCACAAATGCATGTTCCTACAAATGTGGCACCATTTTAAAAGGGAAATTAACAGGAAGCACAAGAAGCACAAATTTCCTTTTATGTTACGTTTCCGTCTTACGTTTTATGTTTAATAACTCGTATAAAGACAAATGGTGTGGAATGCACGTCCAAAAAAACCACACATGATACTAATCATTTGAAAAATTTGCACATGAAATGTATTCTATCCATTGCGAAACATTCTGACAAGTGTTGGTCTGAATCAGATGATTACATCAAAGACCTTGACATCAGACAGTTCTTTCTAAACACTCTTCCTTCTTTCTCTCACTTGTAGCCTTGTCTTGATTCTTCACATTCCCGTTGACAAGCGTGTTCATTTTCCGCGTTGTGAACTTGAGTGCGAGAAGGAAATGTAAATTGTTTTTAATTGGCAAGTGCAAAAAAAAAAGTCTCGAGGGGGGGGGGCTGCAAGGCTGACGGATAAAAAGCCCGTCTCTCACTGTCGCTTAAAACAGTCCCACTGCGCCTCAGCCACATGCTTTAAGTGACTCTGAGAGACGTTTTAACATGATGTTAATGTCACCAATAAAAAAAAAAAGAGGCAAGCTGCTAAACGGCACGGCGTTTGAGCTGCACTAGAAACGGTGTCAAACCAAACAACTGTGATCCTAATAACGACCAATGACAACTTGAACTGAAGTGTAATGCAGACTGTGATGAAGGTAAAAAAGACAGCGTGAGGACACTGCTGAAAATCTGTAGGACGTTGGAGCATGTATAACAGGGCGGCAATTTGTGATTGACCTTCAGAAAGACTTTAATGACCCTTTCCTGTTTATGAATCATTACAACTGCGCTAAAAGTCATTATGCGTGCAATTTCGCTAATGATTGCTTGATCACAATTTTATATAAACGCTTGTTCTCCAACATTATCGTTTCTATAGTAACCGCTGAGCCAGAACTTTGTTTGGGCAGTGTATTTTTTCATACTATCGTAATTGTTGGGCATGAAGTCTTGGATACATCACTTGGCAATATACAGAAGTTCATGGATGTATGCCAGTAGTGGCTAGTTTCAGTGATGAGGTAGACCATGTAACACACTTGCGCACACACACATGGCTATTGTAATTAATCATCATTTGCATACGATTCCCATTTTCATTGTTATACAGCTGTGCTGGTGCCTTGAAGTCACTTGGATGGGTGAGGAAACGTTTTTTTTTTTTTTTTTGTGTCCAGGTGAACTGCTTGAAAGCTTCTCTGTAACATGGCAAGCCAGACAGGACTGGAGATTGTGTTCAAGATACAACATGCACCAGTCAGCCGTAACATTAGAGGGGTGGGATATATTAGGCAGTGAGTACTCAAAGTTGATGTGTTGGAAGTGAGAAAAATGGGCAAGCATACAGATCTGAGCAACTTGGTTGTGATGGCTATAACACTGGGTCGGAGCACTTCCAAAACAGCAGGACTTGCAGGGTTTTAGCAGTATGCAGTGGTTAGTAGCCCAAGAAAGAGCAACAGGTGAACTGGAGACAGGTTCTGGGGCAGCCAAGGCTAGCTGATGTGAATACGAGACTATCCCACACAAGAGTTAATGCTGGTTATGATGTAAAGGGGTCAGAACACACAATGCAATGCACAATGCAATCACAGCTTAGTCTGTATGCAGACATACTGGTCAGAGTGCCCATACAGCTGCTTGTATACCCGTGAAAGCACCTATAATGGGCCATCGCAACTGGATGATAGTGGCCTGGTCTTGTGAATCACGGTTTCTGTTACACCCCGTAGATTGCTGCGTATATGTCAATTACCTGGTGAAGAGATGACACCAGTGTGTACGATGTGAAAGCTTGTCCTCACATTCACATGGATGTTAATTTGATACGCATCACCTACCTAAACATTGTTTCATGCCAATCCCATCCCTTCACCCTTTATCATTTTAATTCCCTAATGGCAGCAGTCTCTGTAAGCAGGATAACACACCAAAAACCATCCAGGAATGGATTGAGAAACATGACGCATGTTGACTTGGCCTCCAAATTCTCCAGATCTCAATCCGATCAAACATCCGTGCATTCATTTACAACGTCCGTGCATTCAATTACAAACAAGTCCGATCCATGGCGGCCCAACCTCGAAACTTATAAGATTTAAAGGCTCTGCTGCGAATGGCTTGGTGCCAGATATTACAGAATAACCTCAGAGGTCTTGTGGAGTTCGTCTTCATGTGTCAGAGCTTGTTTGATGGCACAAGGGGAACCTACGCGATATCAGGCAGGTGGTTTTAATGTTATGGCGTATTGGATTGGTGTAAGTGAGAACGGGAAGTAACTTGTCTGACAGATGGTCCAAGATGTTAAATGAATAGAAAATATGATGATAAAAAAAAAAAAGATGCAATGATGCAAAGCAAGGGAAATTGGTGCTTTTTTTTGCATCCGTGCCAGACCATATCCCCAAAGGTTTTATTCCTTACTGTTAATGCATATTAGATTTTTTATTTATTTTTTTTTTGTTCTTAGGACATTATTAGTTATAAAGGTTAAAGTATAGCGCATTTCCAAGTGTTATGAATACAGTTATAAAGCCTTATGAACATAGCCTTAATAGAATAGAAGTGTGAGCAAGTTCCTTGTTGTAGCACATTATGAATCTTTTCCCTCAAAAACCAGAAGCAGCAGTGTTTCCTGCCATGGCTCTCTCCAGCTATCCATCTGGGAGGCAGCCTGCATATACGCCTAAATGAGAAAGTTGGGTCTGATCGGCCAGCCATGACAAAAATAGATTACTCGGAGAAAAAGAGAGGAAGACGGACAGACTCGGGGTCCGTGTGTGTGTGTGTGTGTGTGTGTGTGTGTGTGTGTGAGACTTATTTAAAGTTGTTAAAAAAAAAATAATCTTACCATATCACTGTAATGCTCTGAAGTTGCACATGTGCAGGTATAACATAGAATTTATGAGTTATGATGGCATCTGAAATATAAAACCACATTAAATTAAATAAACTGTGTAAAATCATAGTTGAAAAAAAAAATAAAATAAAAAAATATGTAAAAATAAATAAATAAATAAATCACAAATTCATTCGAAAAACACCTGGAAATTAATAAGCATTAATCAATATCCAATAATTAAAAAAAAAATCAGGGAAAGCAATTATGTATATGTTAGTCAATAAGTAAATATAAATAATTATATAAAATTATTAATAAAAAATAGAATAAATGCATAAATGTAAATATATAAAAATATTACTAAAAATAAATAGAATAAGTAAGTAAATGTATTAAAGATATCAAAATAAATCATTTGTAGCAAAGCAAAAAAATCAATGCATATGGAAACAAATCTAAATATAAATAAATAAGTGTTGATTGTACTGTATTGTAAAAAAACAACATAATTTGAAATGAAAACATAGAATTTCCATACGCCCCACATGTGGAAAATGAACACTTGAAAATAATGGAGTAATGTGAATAATTACCCTGTGTAATAAAATCAAATATAAATAATAAATGTATCATGCATAAAACAAAAGGTAAAATCATTTACACCATCATGACAAAAGTCCACATATTGAAACGATGTTTGAAGCGTAATGTGAACTGTCTAAAATCACGTGACAGGACTTTTTCAGAGACGGCTCTATGGCGAGTGTAAATGTTGTGCAAATTCATGCATAAAAGTGAACTTTTGTCTAAATCTTCCCTCCCACATAAATCTTAGCAAATGGGTTTTTGGAAGTGGAGATGTTTGAACAGCCTTGGGTTAGGAATTACTCTTCATCATCTTCATTCTCTGCTCTCTGTTTGTCTCTATTTTGGCTGTCTTGTTAAACTCACTTGCATGACTTATGGCTTGGGCCTGGGGTTGATGAGTTATTGTTCTCTATATCCTTTAGCATCTCGGCACATAAAAAAAACTGTCCGTGGCAAGATGAATCAGCCATGTTTATTTTACCCGACGTCTCCATTATGGATGTGGTAGGCGAGTTTGCTGTTAGTAAAGTGGCCATGTAAAGTACATGTTTAAAGGGCAGACAGAGAAAATCAAAGAGTACACAAGCAAACTAGCGGTTCTGATGAAGCGCCTATTATTTATAAAGTGACCATTCTCTAGCAGTCTGTCATTTTCTGAAAGAGCCATCAGAGGGAGGGTATCAGGAAAAAAAGTGTCACTCAGGGCCAAGAAACAGATGCAGGAAGTGTGCAAAGTTTTGCTGAATAAACGCGTGCATGATGCCCATGAGGGTGAAACCAAAAACAGAAAGGGGAAAAAAAAAAAATCTGAAGCGAGCAAGATTCCATTATGAGCAGCACTAACGCTGACCTGTAATGCGTTTGGAAAACAGTGCACCTGATAAATGTGGCAGGGTTACTATGGAAACCAAAGCTGTCCATTAAAGACTGAGAACATTGTGTGTCTTCGTTTTGAAGCGCATTGTTTCATGGCTTGACCATCAAGCATCTCTAAAGAGCTTGGAAATGATGATTTCCTACATGCATAATGATATCACGGGAATATATATAAATAAAGATGTATGCCTGTGATATCATGATGCATGAAGGAAAATCCAACCTAGTTGTCAAATGAGTGCAAATTATGCATTTTTCTCCAGGGTGTAAACAGAACCAAGTATAGCCAAATGTCTCGGTGAACTTCCAATCCTTACAGTATCCTACTTTTTTTTTTTTTTTTTTTTAACATTGTTTGTCGTCTAACTTATTTTTCAAACTAATTCAGCGAAATCTAATCCGAGTTCTATAAAGTACTCCTCCTACGTTTGAACTAATATACTTACTCAGACATCGTTCAGGTAAAACTCCTGAATTCCTCAGTGGAAAATATTAAAAGACTAAAAACCAACTAAACCAGCACAGCTTCATGTCATGTTGTCAAAATGTACACTGAAGTATCAGAAAAACCGGTATACTGGGCAGGTTGATACTTGGTAGGTCCCTCACGGGATCTCGGAGGGAACGTTGCACAGTCCTCACGCTGGTGTTCGTCGAGGCCCCGGCATTGAATTCCGATGTTACTCGAGGCAGTGTCACGCCTATCACGTGAAACGATTCTTGCCAGCCGACGCTGCTCACGTTCACCCAGAGTCTTTTTACGGCCACGCCGCTGTCGTAATTTTTGTTTCACCGGAATTCTTGTAGTCGTGGTTACACTCTTGAAATGCTCATGCGTGAAAATCCCAACTTTGCTTCTTCCTCCGACCCATCTCACGGGCTTCGACTATTAAACCGTGCTGAAAATGGCAAAATCATGATGTCTTGCTGTTCTCACTGAGGAAACGGCTCTAGAAGCTTCCATAGATGTCTGTCACTTTATATACACATTGCTTATATAAAACAAGATGGATAATAATAATAATAATAATAATAATACATTCAATTTATATAGCGCCTTTCAAGATACCTAAGGACACTTTACATCAGGACACATACAATACGTTAAGTTAGAGAAAGTAAAGTTAAATGAAGAGATGAGTTTTTAAATAGGGATTTGAATTGTGAAAATGAAGAGGTAGAGCGAACAGAAAGTGGGAGAGAGTTCCACAGAGTCGGGGCAGCAACACTGAATGATCTGCCACCCAAAGAGGCCAGCCTAAACCTAGATATGACCAGTAGGCCAGTACCAGAGGACCCGAGTAATTACAGGGGCATGTAGGGAGTCAACAGGAGGGAAAGAGAGACCAGGGCAAATCCATGCAGGGCTTTAAAAGTGTGGAGCAGTATTTTATATTTGATGTGTAGATAGATGGATAGATACTTGCATTACAGTGTCTTATTTGGTTTAGCATAGACTGTAATGAGAACTCGAGCCCAAACATCAATGTTAATTAATGGTATGGGCCACTTAAATCATTTTATGAATCGAGCTCCTTCCAGCCATGAATATGGGAATTATATTGTACCATTTACAGTTTCGGGTAATATCTAAATCTTCTACCCTGACAGCATTTTGTTTTAAATGGGGTCCAAGTATTAATTAGAGGGTAGGAGGTATTAGACTCCCCCCAAACCCTGCCTTAAATCAAACCTTTTGTTTGTCTGAGCATTTCAAATGATTATGTATATTATATTATGATGATAGTAAAATATTCCAATAATGTTTGTTTTGCTCTGGCCGTCTGTGTTGGCTGCATAAAACTTCCAATTCTATTAATAACTTGTTACTTTTGAAACCTTTAGCGTTCTTACTATGGGCTGTCAGTCAGTCTACGCATTGGCATGGCAACCGTCCATCCTCTTTAACCCGTCGTGGCTCCTTCTGGGATCCGTTTCTGTTGAAAGAAGAAATAAAACAAAATCTTTCCCGACATTGTGTCTGAAAGGTCAGCTACTTGATATAAAATTAAATAGTTATATAAAAGTAATATCACTCTGGCAATCGTGCTGCTGTACAGAATATCAGAGGCTGTAATAACTGTCAGAGCCAGGCGGCTTGCTTAAATACCACAACAATTTGCCAGGGCTAATAATTCTTGTGTACTCACAAATGTAGCACGTTGCTGTAGAAGAAGGCGGGTAAGAAATGAGGCTGTAAACGTATGTTAATTGGCTTTGATGGGAAGCGCCAGACACGCTACATTGAAACAATCACAATCTGCGGGGCTTCTGGAGTGTTTTCAAGTTCAATGTTGTTCTAGCAAAATGTTCATTTTAAGAATAAAAAAAAAAAAACACTTGTGGCACTTGAAGATGGATATGGAAGAAATGATTAGAAAATCTCTCAGAGCTGAGGGTGTTGGACAACCTTTGCTTCAGAATCCGTATCCAGGCAAGCCATTGTATAAAGCAACCCCAAGAAATGGTGTTGGGTTTGAAAATATTGTCTTTCAAATATTTTGTGACATTCCAGTAGAAATGGTGCAAGATTTGGGATCGGAATATGTATTCATAAGTGTTGCATTTTTTACTAATGCCTGATCACTAGGGTATGTCAGTACACAGAGCAATACATTACTCACCAGAGCACTTTTCAGACAAAAGGCATAATGAAGACTGTTGGTTTTTACATGTGTAAGCAACGTGTATAAAGGAGTAGACTATACTATACAGACTATACAGTTTCATACAATGAAACTGAAACACCTGTCACTGTAGTGTGGGAGGTTTCATGGCTAAACTGGACCCGCCTGGTGGCCGATCTTCATTAATTGCACATTGCACCAGTAAGAGCAGAG
>JANCOA010000001.1:4941192-4952021 GCA_024363135.1 Leptodoras oyakawai | reverse complement strand
CCCTGTATATACGCTTTATCAAACTTCATGTACACACAGGTGGATGTCAGATTAGAGGAAAAAACAGCCTAAAGTATAGCAGTAAGAGTTTGGAGCTTGCACAATCGACCAGAACGGCTTTAGCCTAGACTCAAGTCTCTGTAATTGAACTGGAGTGATGAACACTGATCCTCACTGATCAGCTTGTGTTTTGATGATGGTTGCGCAAGTCCACTAACACATGGCTCTAAAATCTCTTCTGCTGTAGGGTTGAGGTCTCGCAAAGGAATTTAATCTGCCCTGTTTGTCAGCCTGACTACGTTTTAGCCTGCCAATTTGGACCGTCTCTTACTTAATAAACAGCTTGCAGTTGTGTCCAACTGACTCTGCCTCACTGTGACAACAATATGGACACTTAAACGCTTTACATTTCTGCAAGGGCCACTCGAGGACACCGGATTCAGTTCTGCTTAAGGCAAAGTGCCCACATGGCTGCGAGCATGGGAGGCCAATCAGAGGAAATCAGATGTGATGGTGCAAATGGAGGAAGCACTTCTTTGAATAATGAGATCTTCATATTGACTGATTTCTTCCAGTGAATGTAGACCGAGCAAACAGTACTGATACAGTAATTAATGTCAGACCAGCAGAGGAGCAGCAGGCAGAGACCAGGCAGGCAGGCGGGTGGAGTGAAGGGAAAAAAGGTCTTTTTGATAAATAGTGGAGCTGACAGTAATTAATTGAGCATTTCTGCCACAGACAAAGCCATTGCTTTGGGAATTAATCCAAAAACAAAAGCAAAATATACCTTAAGTGGAGTATATGTGGGGGATAGCAAACGTGTTGTTAACGTCTAAGTGAGTTACTGTTTTGTCTTGTATCCCAGACAGATTTCAACAAGCGCCTTAATGGAACAGTAAACACTGTTAGCAACTTTACTTAGCATCCTAGTAGAAAAAAAGGCATTTTATTTTTTCTCACTTTGTGACTTTGTGTGTGTGGTTACTACTTGCCAACTGTACAGACCATATTGCTTCAGCACTGGATGATGGACGACTGTCTTAAACCTTTTGACGTTATTTTGGTCTTTAGACACTACTCTTTTTGTGCAAAGTTAATGACAGAGTAATACAATTTGGGGTATAATCTAAAGTAGTTCGCATCTCAACAATGAAATTTTCACATTCATTTAAGTACTTCATTTTGCTCATTTCTGCTGCAAAATGGCTTTTTTTTTCCATTGCTACTATAGTTAGTAGTTGCCTGTTCAAGGCGTGTCTGCTTCATTTTTAATAACTATTTTTTAATAATTATCTCTTTGCGCAAACCAAATAATCTAATCATACACAATAATACATACATTTAAGTCTAAAATCTATAAACGTGTTGCTTGTAGCTTCATTTTGCTGCAAAATGGCATTTTCTTTTTCCATTGCTACAATAGTTAGTAGTTGCCAATTCAAGGCATGTTAATGAATTTTTCCAGCACTGCTTCATTTTTAATAACTATTTTTAATAACTCTTTGCGCAAACCAAATAATCTAATCATACACTAATACATACATTTCGGTCTAAAATCTATAAACTGTTGCTTCTTAGTTATTTTTAAAGCTATGAAATCTTCACACTGCTTCACGTACGGATTCAGAATTTATGACTCCCTGGCCCTTTTTTTTTTTCTATTATTAATTTGCCACCTATTATAGAATGGATTACACTGCAAACTCAACATGAATAAATCTGCAGTGATTTATTGACAGAGCAAAAAATTTTTAAAAAGCCTTGAGCCTATTACATACGCCATCCTTTATGCTGCTTCTGATCGGACAATACGTGAATTTAGCTCAGAATAATAAATGCACAGCCTTCTCCTGATTGTATGGAAATGCTGTTTCAAAGACGCCCGGTTCCATGATGCAACCCGGAGAAAGCTTGATTCTGAGATTCATCTACCTGTTAAAATGCACACAATCCCAATACCCATGAAGCAGGGAAGGCATTTTGTGGCAGGATGACATTCTCTAATCTGCAGGCTTACTGTCGGGCATCTTGCTAAAGTTATTACAGGCAAGGCATATCCTGGTTATCAGTGTCCCATACCACTATGGCTTTTAAACTGTACTGGAGGCTTTATGAGTCTCTCACAGAGGACAGTTAGAATCTCATCAGGCCCCAGACAGAGTGCCTGCGATAGAATCCTCTGATAACATTTATAGTCCTTCTCTCCTGAGATACAGTCTCAGGGATCTGAGCAAGTCCTGGAAAGGAGCTATCTGCAGGGCTGTTTTCTTCCATTGCCTGTTCCAACCATGGCCAAAAAGGCATATTTGGAGAAGTTCGAATTCAATTCAAACATCAAATCAAGGAGATATTTCATTTTCAAACAGTTCTTATCATCATACCACCCATGAGTCAGTCCCCAAAAGACTTATTTTGGGATACAGGGGGAGAAACTTTTTTTATGCTCCTTTTAATACTCTTTTCCTTGTTCCTGTGGTGGTAATATTTTGTACCCTTGCTTTCACCTAAGAAGCATCTTGTGGTCTCAAAGTTCCTTCAGCTCGCTTTCTGAACATTAAATTCTACCAAATTATTTGCATTTTCAGTGCAGATGATGCATCTTTGGTGGCACCACTCTGTGAATATGTGCATTTGCAACATGTATAGCAACGCCATCTACGCACGACATTAGTTGCGTCCGCCAGCGCGTATATAAAGCGATAGCTTCTAGAGCCGTTTCCACCATGAGAATGGCAAGTTATCACGATTTTGCGATTGTCGATGCACTTTAATAGCTGGAGCTCATAAGATGGGTTACAGCATTTCGGCGATAAAAGCAAAGTTTGGATTCTAATGTATAAGCATTCTAAAGGTGTACTGTGACTTCAAGAATTCTGGCAATACTTATGCCAGTAGCATGGCCATAACAATCGTTTCACACAATAGGTGTCCAACACTGACTCAAGTAACATCGGAATTCAATGCTGGGCCCTACCAAGTATTAACTGGTATACCAGAGAAGCAACTAAGCAATGCTCGGTATGATGCTACCAACACCATTCACTCAGAATTACCTGTTGATTTAGATATAGATGTATATTTTCCAGGACCCATTGTATTTGTTTTAGATTGCAACTGCTGAGGGCATCTGGTTGGACTGGATCTGGTAGGAGTGAATTTCCATGATTTTTTTTATTTGTTAATATTGTGGCACACTATACTGATTGTCCTCTGGTTCGATATGATGTGCTGTTTTGTGTAGATAGTTCATATATAATATATATATTAGGATACTTCCCTTTCCCACATGCCACATATATTACCATTCAAGCTTTTTTTTCTCCATTGTATTCATATTTGGTCTGCCCTCATTTATTGGTTTATTATACCTGTTCATATGAGTGTATGTCTGAAAGACACTGCCCCACTGATCTTTTATATCCTGTACGATGGGTAAGATGCCTTTTATTCATTTATTTGCTGCTCATTGCTGTGATTTGAGCACATTTTAAGCTTGAATTAAAAAAAAGAAAACATGATTGTACAGCTGCATACTTCTTCAACCCCCACGGTTTTATAAACCAACCTTGATTCTGTTCCTAACAAGCATTCAGTAACAAGCTGCTGAAATTCAGGCACACATCAGGCATTATATTCTGGGTGTTTGTCTAACTGTCTGTTGCCTCACTGTCTCAGACTTGCGATGTGAGCACTGCAGAGATGACGACCTTAATGTACAGCTGGTGTAAAGATCTTTCTTAGGACTATCCTTGCGGTTATGTACAAATTAAATACACATGGTGATGGGGGGTGGGGGGGGGATAAAGAGAGACCAACAGGTTTTGTATACCTCAGAACCAAAAGGCTGCCTGGCTATCTCTCTGTCTTTCTCTTCCACGCTCAATAGTCAAGGCTGGCTGAGATTAAAAGAGCTATATGAGAAGAAAGTGGAAAAAGTAGATTGGGTTTGTTACTCAGCTCGGATTTCAGAGTCATCATTCTCTCCCCCCGCTTTCCATCGCAGACAGCTAATCAGGATCCTCAATTACCCAAATAAATGAATCTGCTCCTCCTCCAGCCAGCATGAATTAAAGTTCACCGTCCCGTCTCAGCAAAATAAAGACCGCTCTAATTAGTTTCTGCACTCCACTCTCCTCCTTGATTGTGACAAGTTTATTTTCAGAGGATTGATCCAGCCGTCTGAATTCTCCGGCTTGATAAGAGTCGAGTCAAAGCGCGCAGTTACCGAGTCGCTATTTTTAATACCTGCTATTGTTGTAATATACATGCATTTCTAACCTGCAACATAGTTATTATCTTGTCAAATTCAGAAACAATACTGTCTACCGAGAGGCTTTTTTTTTTTTTGCTGTATATAATAAACTTGGCTCTCTGCTGTGTAATAATCTCCTGTCACAGCCATATATAAGGCATGGGCAGGAAAGTAATGATGGAGTATCATGTGCATGAAAAGTCTCATCTGGACCACTGCTTTTTGGTTGAGGTCAAGGATTTGACTAGAGGCTTAGAACATACGAAAAGAAAATCAGTTTTTATTTCCTTAAGTTCGCCTGCAATGAAATTATGTATTACAAACTGGAATTACTGCTTCTTTTCCATTCATCCATATAAAAGAGGTGTACACTCCAGGAGGTTGATAAGGTTAAGAGCTACTGGTGGGTCATTATAGTTGGGACTTCACAGTTCCAACAGACCTAGGAAGTGAAAAAGAAAGTGAAATTGAGGCACCAAAATTTCTCCTGCCTCGTTAAACGCCTAGTTTATCTGTATTGAAGATGGCGAAGCTAGCAGACGAGGTTCTTTCCTGCAGTATAAGAGTCTGTGTGTAAAATGTCTCCGTTCTTTAAACAGCTTTGATGGTAGTCATGGTAGCTGCTTTTCTGAGAAAAACACAAGGAGCTTTTTCCTGTAAGCAAAAAAAAAGAAAGGAAAATATAGGATAATAGGAAGGAGCAATGACAGCTCAGAGACTTTAGATAAAAATGTAGTAATATCTACCCATGGCAGCACTACCCCAGCAACAAGGAAAGCGTGCACAATGGAGCCAGGGTACAACCGAGAAATTGAGGGTCAACTATCTTACTCATGAACGTGAACCTCTTCATCTTGATCTATACTCCAAATTCAGCTATTTAGTCACAAAGACCAATCATCAAACATGCTGAGCTTCACTGCCATCCATTCAGCATGTTCCCCAAAGAATCTGGCTTGGCAAATCTAGAACATTCAAAACGTACATTTTTCTTTGGGTCAGTATCTTGCTGGAAGGTGGGTTTTATGTCCAACTAGATTGGGATTTTGCAGCTATCCATGATTCACTCTTTCTTCTCTAGTCCACCATGCTTCACTGTGCAGGTATGGTGTACTTTGTGCTAGAAGCCATTTTGTTTTGCCCAAAATGTTCATTACAGATTGTGCTACAGGATTTGATGTTTAGTTTCCTTTTTCCTGCAAAAGAGCTTTCCTGCTATCTACTCTACCCCACAGTCAAGATGGAGAGATTGTCATATGGCAGGGAGTGACAAGTACTTGTCAGATATTCCTGCAGATCCATCAGTGTTGCTGTAGGTCTCTAACTAGTGTCCGTAAGTGGTGTTCTTGTTGTCCTTGTTGGAGGGTGGTGTCAATGCTGCCTCATTGATTGCCAACAGAAATACATGGTACTTGTTTTTAGGGACCAAGAAAATGGCTCTTCTTAATTTGGGGTTAATCAGAATCGCTTCCTTAATGACAGGTTTATGATAATGACTTTTGAACATGGCTTTAAATGTGATTGGTTCATTCATGCCTCATACTGCCGGGATGCACACTTGTACAACCAGGTTATTCCAAGTCATTTTTTCCTTTCCTGCAATTACAATTACAAAAAGATGACATGATTAATCTTTCAGTGTTTACATCAATTTTAACAGGGGTGTGTAGACTTTTAATATCTACCGAATAACATGCCGTCTGTAGAAATCATACAGGTACATTTATGTTCAAAAAGTTGCAGCATAAATGGACCCTCAAAGGTCCATTTGGGTTTTAGAGTTCAATTATAATCCTCAATGTATTTTCCACACTGCTGATGCACATTCGATATTGTAACACCTGGACATCGTTCCTCTATTGCTTTTTCCTGTGATTTGACCGTAGGCTGATTTACTGAATTTATGACTCGGTTTGTTTATACCTCATGTATATAAAAAAATTATTTGTTGACACGTGCTTCAATATTCCAGGGCTGTTATACTAACATAGGGGCTCTTTTGGATTTGTCTCACCTCCCTCTGGGTTTTTGTAATGATTTGAAAAGAGTTGGTCAGTCAGAGGTTTACCTGTAATTTGTTCCTGTCTTCAAGACGGAGAACAATTTGGTGTTTTAATATCGTGACAAGCTGCATTTTATTTTTGTTATGACTTGTAATTTTTTTTGTTATTTGCAGTTATTACTTGGTAGGTCCTCCATGGGATCTTGGAGGGAACGTTGCACAGTCCTCACGCTGATGTTCGATGTTGCTTGAGCCAGTGTTGCACGCTTATCAAGTGAACCGATTCTCGCCAGCTGACGCTGCTCACGTTCACCCACAGTCTTTTTACGCCCACGATGCTGCTGTAAGTTACAGGTTTTGTTGGAATTCTTGTAGTCACCGTTACACCCTTGAAATGCTCAAACGTGAAAATTCAAACTTCGCTTCTACCTCCGAAATGCCCGGAGCCGTTTAAAGAGCTAACTAGCTTCCGTAGACGTCTATCGCTTTATATATAAATGGTTAGATTCAACCAGTGATATGTGTAGATGGCCTTGCTGTGTATTTTGCATAGGATCCTGCACAGGTTTTTCTGATACTTCAGTGTATATCAGACTATAACAAATGATACATGTGTGATAACTATCATTAAATGTACCTATAAACAGATAAACATACCATATCATTCATTACAAAATTGTAATCATTGGCAACTTGCAGTGGTACAAGTGCAGAAAGAATCTACTTCAGCATGGGTACCACAACTCCACTTAAAGTCTGATTATTTTCCTGTAACAGCACACAGTACACATAACAGGATGTTAGAAAGCTATTTACTATAAGTAAATAACGACAGCAAATCCTGAAACTTTCCCATAGTACTACACTTGGCACCCTGAAGCATTATTAGCTGTTAACCAATTCATATTTGTTTTAAAGAGCCGCTGTAGTTCTTTAGCCTGCGTTGTTCATCACCTAGGTGCACTGGCGGTGCTTAAAGGATGCCTGCGTCCATATCTGCACTGCCATCTTAATAACCTTATGCTTCCCATTCCCCCAATGCCACCTGATCTCATTACTCTTCTCAAACTGTGTACAGACGAGGATTTGGGCCAGGCACTAATCTTATGTGGAGAATCGTTCCCTCTCCGTTTCTGTGTCCCTGGTCTCGATTGTTATCAGTATTGCAAATATTAAGACATTAATAATTTACATTTGTGGCATTTGGCAGACACCCTTCTCCATAGTGACTTATATTTATCTCAATTGTTTATACAGCTGAGCAGTTGAGGGTTAAGGGTTTTGCTCAAGGGCCCAACAGTGGCAGTTTGGTGGTGCTGGGGCTTGAACCCCCCCAACCTTCTATTCAGTAACCCAACACCTTAACCATTAAGCCACCCCTGCACCAGCAATAATAATGGCGCATGGAGTCGGAAATGTAAACGTGCTTTATTTATTTATTTATTTTTTTAGTCTGAGCGAGCATTACTCAGGGTTGAAGCGAGAGCTGTGTGTTTTTATTCTTGATTTGAATTCAATTTGGTTCATTTCAGTATCAGGTCATTGGTTTGGGATGTAATCTGGTCCCAGATACACAACATCCATTTTGGTAAGTAGGCGCCGCCATGCCCGATCATGCTAATAAAAACAAAGCAGCTTTACTCTTGAAACAAAGAGAGGTTGGGATGAGGAGGAAATTGCTATAATTGTATAGCCAGCACTCCTTTGAAGTCGGGGTGTCGAGAAGCAGCGAGGGCGAGACAGACAGACGCAGACAGTGGCCAGCTAGAGCTCATTTTGATTGCTCTGGAGCTGTGGAAGGCAGTAAATCTCCCCAGTGAGATTCTCAATGCTCTTGGTGCTTTTGCTTTGCCCTTGAGCAAGGCTGCTTAACTTTAAGACATCTCAAGATACCAAGATACATTAATCATTAGTCTGTCACTATGATTTACATCTTTAATACAAAATTTGTGGAGATAATAACCGTAATGCGGTGCAGACGGATTTTTAGCAGATGTTAGAAAGTTCGAGTGCGTTTGCCTTTGTTGGCGGATCCGCTTTTTTTTTTTTTTTAAGTTCATTTTATTTTTTTCCTGTAATGAGCTTGCTGATGTGTATACAGCACAGTACAGCACAGTTCTGCTGAAAGTGTCTCTGTCTGTAGTCAGGCAACCCGGCTTCACACTTCCTTATTCCTGATTCTTCTCCGAATCAGGAGTTCTCACCGCACTCAGAAATGAAAACCTGCCTCTGGCTGGTAAACACTCTTTGAAACCTCTTAAAGATGCTGTCATGCTGACACTGTTGTCTCCGGGCTGCACATAATGTTGAGAGACACTCCACTCGGAAGCAACTAAGCAACCTGTTATAGATGTATGCACGTGTCTGTCAATGTTCCTGACAAGGAATAAGAAGGTCGGAGGCGCATGCTTTTTAAAGAAACGCGCTAAGTCTGTTAGTCGCTTTTAGTCGATGCTAAAAATGCACCTAAACGCATCAGATTTTAATTCCAGCCCATTGATTTGGGAGTTGTTTTTCCCCTTGTACGTTCGTTTTCTTTTTTTTCTTTTTTTTTTTTTCTTTGCCTTTTTCTGTTCAGTGTGGGCATCAGTGCAGACTGACTGTTGAGTTTTGAGAGTTCAGCCTGCATCTTAATTTTGCAGTTTTCAATAACTGTCTGGCCAGGGCTCTGAGGTGGCGGAGTAGGAAAAAAAAAAAAAAAAAAAAAAACAGAAAAAGGAGGAAGCAGAAGTCATTGCAAGTTCACGCCTCAACTTGGCGCGACGCAACTGCTGGCAAACTGTGAATCTGCATAAGAGGAATATTTTTGCATAGTTTATGTGGAGGGGAAGAAAACACACACCGCACATCTGTTCCTGGGCCGCGAATAAACACGTTATACAACCTTTTGTCGTTTGAAAGCGGCTACGCGGCGGCTAACGATGACGTTCTCGTCTCCCTTTAAACCATGCTTATTACAATTGGAAGTGTTTTCATGTCCCGGGATGTGCCCTGAAATAATACTTGACTTTGCTTTCTTTCTTAACAATGAGCTAAAAACCACAATGCACAGGGCTCCAAGGCAGTCCCAGTCCTGCCTCACGCTTTCACAGGCTAGCAAACGCCTGAGGTAAAATTTCCTTTTTATTTTTATGCTGATGTGGCACCAGTTCCCCCCTACACACACACACACACACACACACACACAAAAACCTTAATATGTACCTGGAAAAGAGAAACATCAGCGAGAAAACACAATAAACAACAGTCTGTCAGAATGTAGCGCACTACTGAAGTGCCTTATCGCTATGCTACATATTACGTAGTAGAGCAGCGGTGAGGTAACGTAAATACACGGTTCCTGTGTTAGAACAAATCAATATAAATGTCAAATAAATAATAACACAAATGAATTTAAAGCATTAGCAACTGTGCGACGTTCTCTCCAAGATCCCAAGAACCAAGCATTAACTGGTATACCAGTTTTTATGGTACATCAGTGTAGTTATCTAATAAAAACCCAGTTTCGTTACCGCCAGCTATTTAGCACTTATAACTAGGTATTTAGACAGGATAGCTAGCTAGCATTAACACAGCGTAAAACAGTTATTAGCATTATTATGCCCATTAAATTTAGCTACGTTTATTAACAGTCTTTCACACTCATGGTCCATATAATATGGCTATGGTACCACAAAAACTGGTATTGTACTGGTATTTTATTGTCAATAAAAATATTGTATACAGTACAATATTACCCGTGTAATATTACCAATCCTATCTCTGCTACATGAAAATCAGCTGGCCTCAGTGTACGCACCGGTCTGCGACTGTACACAAAACAGCCCAAGTACCACAAAAACTGGTACTCCAGTTCAAAATCCACACCAACGCCACCTATCCCACCTCCGCCGGTGTGTATATACAAAGCGAGAGACATATATAGAAGCTTCTATAGAACATCAGTGTGAGGACTGTGCAACGTTCCCTCCAAGATCCCAAGAACCAAGGGGACCTACCAAGCATTAACTGGTATACCAGTTTTTCTGGCACATCAGTGTAGTATTCTAATAAAAACCCAGTTTCATTTCCGCCAGCTATTTAGCGCTTCTACTTCCTTTTGCCAGCTAGGATACATAACTAGGTATTTAGACAGGATAGCTAGCTAGCATTAACACAGCGTAAAACAGTTATTAGCATTATTATGCGCATTAAATTTAGCTACGTTTATTAACAGTCTTTCACACTCATGGTCCATATAATATGGTTCATATTCTTTAATTTGGAGTACAGTCCCTAGAACAGACACATAGTAAAGGTTCAGGTTATCGATATTACCCGTGTAATATTACCAATCCTATCTCTGCTACATGAAAATCAGCACCGGTCTGCGACTGTACACAAAACAGCCCAAGACACTGAAGTACCACAAAAACTGGTACTGGTACAAAATCCATACCAACACCACCTATCCCACCTCCGCCGGTGCGTATCAGTGTGAGGACTGTGCAACGTTCCTTCCAAGATCCCAAGAACCAAGGGGACCTACCAAGCATTAACTGGTATACCAGTTTTTCTGGTATATCAGTGTAGTTA
>JANCOA010000001.1:4876998-4898334 GCA_024363135.1 Leptodoras oyakawai | reverse complement strand
CTATCTATCTATCTATCTATCTATCTATCTATCTATCTATCTATCTATCTATCTATCTATCTATCTATCTATCATTAGGTGCAAACCGACAGTATCCAGGCCAGATTAAATATACTGCTCATCTATCCAACATCAATAGTAATAAAACAGCAATTTAGGTGCCTGAAAATGGAAAAAGGGTGGGGTGTATGTGTGTTAAAAAACATTAGTTAAAACACACAGTATCATAACTCAGTATGTGTCTGTGTGGGGCTGCTGCTGATAACTGTATGAGCTAATAAACATAGTTCTAATCAACATAGTTCCACTGCAATTACACTTTCCTGTTTCCTCTTATACTTTCTTGGAGGTGTTCATGTGCATGTATTTATGTGTTTGACTAATGTAATTTAAAGAAATAATGAACAGAGATACAGCAGAAGCTGTACTGAGAATATCTGTGGTGTCATTTCTGTCTCATAGTTTAGTGAAAATCTAATTGGAAAAATGACCTATGCAAACTCAGTGGAAAGGAAAATATGTTTATATTACCCTCATGGTCAGGACAAATATGCACATTAAATGTTTACTAAATGATATGTTTAGTAAATGTATATGAATACAAGTGTATATCAGTAATATAGAGGAAGAATGTTCAATGCAAAAATCAAATACAAAAAGTACTATCTATTTATCTATCTATCTGTCTGTCATACACGTGATGTAAGTGTATGTAATGCAATGTGTAACATCTCTGCTGTAAATCAATGCAGTCCGAATATTGTATTTTATATTCTTTTACTGCTACAATTGTTTTCTTATGTTAAACAAAAGGACATGAATGCAGCAGAGTGCTGTGGATTACTTGTACATGTATACATCATGCTCACTTGTGAAATAAATTTAGTATTTAAGTCTTAAAAAGCTATTCCCTTTTCATGAAAGAAATGAGGCATGTCATTTGCAGCTGCATAGGTCCCTGGTTTGATCCTGAGTTTCGGTTCCTTTCTGTGTGGAGTCGTATGTTCTCCCTGTGTCCACATGGTTTCCTCTGAGTTCCCTGATTATCTCCTAATTCCCAAAAACCTGGCTACTCTAAATTGCAAATAGGTGCATGTGAATATGCATATGCATATGCATGGTGCCTTGTGCTGGAGTCCAAGGTTTATTCCTGCCTTGTGTTTTAGGGTTAGGCTCCAGATCCACCAAAATCCTAACCAGGATTAAGCTAAAAGAAGGATGAAAGAATGAATGAATGCAACATAAAAGCAATGCACCGAAAGATGTCCATATGTCACAAATGAAAAGCAGTACTGTTTCATGTTATTTCACTGGCATGTTTGGGTTTTTTTTTCTCTAATTGCCCTGCCCACTGCAAGAAAGCACAACTGACTGAAATGCAAGTGACAATTTGTGATTCAAATACAGCAAACCAAACCTGCACCAGGGGTTTTGCCCAAATTAATACACGAAACCATAAGGAAAAAATGTTAAGCATGTAGACACATACTTTCATTCACTTTTCTCTTCCTCTTAGTGGGACACCAAATCTCAGTGCAGGATTATACATTCAGGATATTAAATCTGGCACACATATAGACACACACACACGTGCACACACTTAAGCACTTATTTTGCATAGGGAATTTCTTCTGACAGCTTGTGTGTGTGGGGGTGAACATTCAGTGTGTGTATAGGTCAGTGTATCTGTCAGTTTCAGTGTTATCCTTTCTGCAAGTTAATCGCCATGATTTTTCCAAGGAAAACTGGTCAAACCAATGTCACACTTGTTTACACTCACACAACTCAAGAAAAGATTTCTTTTTGCACCAGCCTAGACCAGGCATGAACACTAAAGCAGACATGTTTCATGAACCCAGGGATGATACTACATAAATGCAGGTAAATATCCAAATAACAGAAGCCTAAACACAAACTGCCAAAATGAGGTCTAGTAAATGAAGGTTGGGACATTGGCCAGGCTAGAGTAAGTTAATCATAAGACAAAGCAATAACAAGATCAAGAAGATAGAAAACTGCAAGGCTTCACAAAGAGAGACACAGAGGGGGTCTTTCTGTAACTATAGTGAGCTATGAAACAAATTGCAGGTGATCAGGTGCTGGAACGTTGGGTGCACCCTGCCAGAGACAGAGCCGTAGCTAGAGCACAATTTCTTCTTTTTTAAATGCCAGATTGAATGACATTTCTCTTACTCTGTTTTGCAGTATGTTCAAAAGGGTACACTTTAATAGAGTTAATATTTTTGACACCATCTTACCTTTATACCTTAGTAAGCTGCAGTAAGACTGTGGAAAAGTTCTTTATCCACATAAAAAAAAAAAATACCAAAAAGACCAATCAGAATGAAGAGAAAACTGACCAATATTGAAAAGGCAAACGAAAAACTGGCGACTGCTAATGTGCAAATACAGTTCACCAACAGCAGTACAATATGTGATTCAGTTCTTTTCCCAAAAAATAACCACCTAAGCATGCAGCCAAAACTCTCTCTCTCTCTTGTTCTATTCAGGGTTCACATAAGGAGACTCTGTTTGTCCTACCAACAGGAAATGGAGAATGTTTCCAACTCTCAATCCATTCTTAAATTACATTTCTATTTAAGTAACCTTTACATAGATATATTAGTTTGTGTAGACATGTGTGCATGTGTGTTTTTGATGTGTGTAAGACTGGGACTGTTCATTTTATTATTAATTACTGATCGCTTTTAGTTTGTATTTTTATATACATTTCATTAGGCTTCATGTTGTTGTAGTTGGTGGTGGTGTGTACATAAAGAGAAGGATGATTGGGTTTGATTTTTGGAATAACCAATGGCATAGTGTGTATTTGTTGCAGGTTTTCCTTGTATGTTCAGTTTTATTTGGGATATTGTCTAAAGAAATGCAATAAAACAGAAATCTGTAATTTGTTCATTTACTTGACCCTTCTTTTAACAGAGAAAGGGACAACAAAAAGATTTTCAGTGTTTTCAATGCTTGCAACAAAGTTGAAAGAGATAAGAATATAAAAATAAGACAAGTAATAGTGTGGCTTCATAAACACAGAGAGCCTGTGCTTGACTGGCCTGCCTACAGTCCAGATCTGTGTCCTATTAAAAATGTATGGAGCATCATGAAGAGGAGAATCAGACAACAGTGACCATGGACTATTGAGCAGCTCAAGCCTTATACACAGCAACAGTGGGCAAAGAATTTCCACTTGCAAAACTGGAACAATTAGAATCTCTACTTCCCAAATGATTAAAAAGTATAACTAAAAGAAAAGGTGATGTGGCCCAATGGTATGCCTCCCAATGTTTCTTGAGAGTGTTGCAGGCATCAATTTCTAAATTTGTTTATGTTCAACAAATAAGATTAAGCTCATTATTGAAAACACTGAAAATCTTTTTTTTTGTCCTTTTGTCTGTTATTCCTTTGATCCCTAAAGGGAACCATTTTTCTTCTGGGTACTGGAAGTATAAAATCATTACTCTTCTATAACTGTGTATTATACTGTATGTCTAACAGTACTAACTGTGTTAAAAGGATGGACAAACTGAATACATTATAAGAGTTCTGGACAGGGGTGGACAACATACTTAATTATACTTAAATGACAATATAGATAATTAAAAAAAAAATTAAAGTTAAAATGAAAGTTACGACTTCTAAGTGTATTTAATTATTAGAAAGTACATAATTCGTGTTAGGTGATGACATAAGTGATGACATGAAGTTAATTGCATGTTTTCATATGAAAATAAACTGGTAACACTTAATTTGGTCATTTGGTCTTGGCACATATGCATATGCATATTGCAGCATATTTGTAACTCAACCAATGCTACAGAAATGTTTAACAATGTATCTAATATTCAGCAATTACTAAAGTATTTCATTAAACTTTGTTGAACATTCTAACCCTAATCCTAACCCAACCCAAACCCCAGCGCTAACCCTAACCCTAGCACAAATAAGATGTTGAAATGTTACAAATACTCACAAATACTGAGTAGGCATATTCATGAATTGTAAACCCTCTGTATGCAGACTATCCAAATAAATTGAGAGCAGTAATTTTTAAGATTTTATTATTATTTATTTATTTATTTAAAGCTGTCTTTTTGCCTGGAAACATCACTCAGTATCTGTAAGCTTGCAGTGGAAAGCTGTCTAGTCAAGTATGTTAACTACTGGACATTATGCCAGTCTAACCAGGAATTAGGAAACAGGTCAGCCTAGATAAATATAGCCAGTTAACATCAGGCAATTAGCTAAATGTGTACACCTGTTCCATGTGATTGAATTGAGTTACATTTATTCCTTTTCTACTATTTCTTGACTCATATTTATTACATTTATGCAGCTGAACATAGCTCAAGGACCCAGCTTGGCTGTAGTGGGATTTAAACTCATGACCTTCTGGTTAGTAGGCCAGTGTCTTAACTGCTGAGTTACACTGCCCCATCAGCTGAAGATTTTAGTAAGTAATTGAATTATGTTAATACTGGTTGAACTGCTCACACATATGCTACATAATTCAACCCAGTAAATAGAAGTGTATTTTAATTAAATTTAGTATAAGCAATAAATCATAATTTGAAGAGAAATTTTATGCAAGCTGTAAGTAATCTGAGAGACCACACATTTATTTCAGTGTAGATAGGAGAAAGGAGCAACGTAATTTTCATTACAAGTCATTATTTATTCCAGTATACTGAAACAATATACTGGAACATTTTACTGACATAAGGCCAATCTTGTATCTGTGTATCATTTATATGTTTGTTTTTCAAATTGAAACCAAAAAAAAAAAAAACCACTTGTTCTTTTGTTTTTTGTTTGTATTTGTTTAAAAATGCCTTCTGGGTGCTGCGACACTGCAATGCAGTTGCTTATCCGTCTTTAAATGCATACTGATAGCTATAGTGTTCACTAAATTGTGTAGAATGAGAAAGGCACCACAGATGATGAATTGGCATGACTCCTGATAGTGATTGAATGTTAAATGTGAAAAAAATGGTTACTATACTGAGCCAACTGATTGCTACAGCACTCAGGCATTAGCTGAATAAGAGAAGAAAAGACCTTGGAGATTTGTAACATACATTGTAATGTACTTTGTAATGTACACTGAAGGCCTAATCTATCTTTCTATCTATCATTACCTATCTATCTATCTATCTATCTATCTATCTATCTATCAATAGGTGCAAGGTACCTAGAGTATCCAGGCCAGTAACTAATGAACAGAGATACAGCAGAAGCTGTACTTAGAATCTCTTCTGTGTCATTTCTGTCTCATAGTTTAGTGAAAATCTCATTGGATAAATGACCCTTATGCAATCTCAGTAGAAAGGAAAACGTGTGTATATTACTCTCATGGTCAGGACAGATATGCGCATGATATGTTTACTAAATGATATGTATATTATTGTATATGAATATAAGTGTATATCGGTAATATAGAGGAAGAATGTTCAATGCAAATATCTAGCACTTCAAAAGCTAATATATGGTGTGATGTAAAGAGGGTCAAACTAATTCATCAAAAATTCATGAAATTTCACACCCACATCAATATTATGTATATTTATGGCATTTGGCAGACACCCTTATCCAGAGTGACTTACATTTATCTTATTTATACAACTGTGCAGTTGAGGGTTAAGAGCCTTGCTCCAGGGCCCAACAGTGGAACAGCTGAAATCCCTAACCTTCTAATCAATAACCCAACACCTTAACCATTAAGACATGCCTGCCCTGGGGTTTTTTTAGACACACACCAAATTTCATGAAATTTTGTCCACTGTAGAATCAATGCTTAAGATACAAGTTTAAAATGTGATAAATCACCCTGTATCATTATTACATTCTTTAGATGCATGCCAAATATTCTGAAATATAACTGTTTAAGCAATCATTTTGGAATTTGGTCTTCTTACATCACATCATTCCTGCTCTTTCTCTGACTTGATGCAGCAGTCATATTACACACCACTATACAGTTTAAATAAAGAGATACCATGGTGCCTGAACCTTGTGCATCAAGCTCATATTCCCAGAATTCCTCAGCAATAGGTGGTGTGTGTGTACGTATCAGAAACGGGGGCATTTTGGCAAAGCCCATTCACCTACCAACAGGTTTTCAGACATTGGGAGGAAATTGGAGAAACCAAAGGAAACCCACACCATTTCCCATAGAGAAACCAGACCTTAGAACTGATCTTAGCACCCTGGAGCTGAGAGGCATCAATGATACCCACTGTGCCACTATGCCACTCTGCTGCCAACTAGGTGCAAGTAACAGGTGAAATGACACATTTGAAATGGAACATGAAAAGCATTTATGCATGCTATTTTCATTCCTATCTTTATCTTGTATGTGCATGTGGACTGAATAAGGAACACAGAGAAGTTTGTTGAAATTAAAGTTCATTTCAGCCATTTTCTTAATAGCTTTAAACTGAATTTAATATACCTACATTGTGTGTGTGTGTGTGTGTGTGTGTGTGTGTGTGTGTGTGTGTGTGTGAGAGAGAGAGAGAGAGAGAGAGAGAGAGAGAGAGTGAGTGTGAGTGAGGGAGCAGGTTACTGAGCGTCTGTCCGGCACTTTGGACTCAGAAACACCCGAAGTCCCTGATCAGACCCCAGGGTCAGAGCTCCGGCAGTGGATCCGGGAGAATGACTCTGTCACATCAGTACCGTGCGCTGCTGTTCCTCTCCCTGCTCGCCTTACACAGCTGTAATGACGGGATACAGGTCAGTAAAACATCTGTCTGACTGTGCGCGCGCGGGTGCGTGTGTGTGTGTGTGTGTGTGTGTGTGTGTGTTCGGCAGCTCCCTAGCTATCTAAACATCTGGCTTTGACATATTCTCTGAGATCAGAGTTGTCATGGGAACGATGACTAATCTCACATAAGAGTAAGAGACACTAAGTAACTCTAATCTGATTTGCCGACAGACAGAGCAGATCAGTCCTAAAGATCCGAAATTGAATTTTTTTTATTTATTTTATTTTGATTTCTCAGAGTTCGCCAGACATATTTATGTTCTTAGAGTCAGACGCAGGAAGTAAACCTACACCTTAATCTGTCTCTCGGAAATCTGTGTTTGCAACCTTCATAGAGTATAACATGAGTGCCATCTATTGGAGGAATAATCGTTTCTCTGCAGAACGTCTTCACGGTTATATTTGCATGCATTCATTGGGTAGACACTTTTATCGAAAAGCAATTTTTAACATATAAAGCTAAGGATGAAGCATAGTTTAAAAAACAAAAAACAAAACATGTTTTAAGGTTGAACAAAACCCTTTCTAAAGTTGTGGCAAGACACAAGGCACACATTTCATTTAGTTCACGTGACAATAACTGATGCTAGCTTGTGCATTTATTGTACTTAAATTACCCAAGCTAGCTAGCTTCCAACATCAGCTAGCAAACTTCCTCTGCTACAATAAGCTGGTCATATCAACTCCTAGGATTGCACTACTAATTTACAAAGGTAAATGTGTGTGTAAAAGTCAAGTTTCATTGCTTTAAACGCAACAATGTGAATGTAATATCTGATACTAGGATATACATGAATTGGCTATTATTAGTAGTAACTTAGCAAGCTAGTTAGCTTAGATTTGAACTTACTTGGTAATTTCATGCACAAGCATCTTTGCTTTAAAGTTGCCTGATATGAAAATAACTGTATTATCTAGCATTATGCTCTGCAAAAATAAGCTAGCTATGTTAACCTGTAGATGTTTCATGAGTTAATTTCATACTAATTTGCCGATTAGCCAGACTATGCTCTGCTGGTACAGTAGCTGTATTCATCTACATCACTTACATCACTTCCAGAGGTAACAACAGCACAGCAAAACACAACATATATAGTTATACGCAGTTAGTCAAGGGATGTGGTGTAGAAAGTGTGTTTACATCAGCGATGAGGCGCTCCGGCAAGACCTGAGGCTTTCCAGATATTCTGTGATCCTGTATCTGTGTTTCATAGGGGTGTAGAGAATAAACCAGAGCTTCAGCGTGTACTGGAGCAAAGGAAGAGGGATCAGATGATCAAACAGAGGAAGCAGGAAGAGGAGGCTCGGAAAAAGATCTCACCTCTGGAGCAAGAGCTTCTGAAGAGGCACAAACAACTGGAGGAGGTGAAATTCCTGTGAAACCGCAATACCAGGGGTGTCAAACTAAATCAGCAAAGGGACGGGGTGGGTGAAGGTTTTCCTTCCAACCAAGCAGAAGCCACACCTCATTCCACCTGTTTTTAATCAATGGATCTAATCAATAGATCCTGACTTTCAGTAGGGTGTAGCTCCTGCTTGTGTGGAACCACACCGGCCCATTGTGGATTTAATTTGACACCCCTGCTGTATACAGTCTCCTCTGAAAGTACTGGAATGGAAAAGCCAATTCTCTGTTTTTGATAGACACTGAAGACATTTAGGTTTGAGATCAAAACATGAATATGAGCTGATCAATCAGAATGTCAACTTATATTCCTTGGTATGCATGTTAAGTAACTGAGAACATGGCACATTTTGTTTGAACCCTTACCACATTCTTAAAGTAAACATGTCGAACATGCGACTGACCGGTGTTTCTTGTTGCACAGGTGTGCCCTGTTAGATTGATTGCTTAAATAATTAATGACGCTGAATGTCTACCGTCAGTGTGAGCCATGGGTTTCACCTGTGAAGGCTGTATTTGTTTAAAAAAAAAAAAAAAAAAGGATAAACCAACATGAAGACCAGAGAGATGTCTACGGGAGAAAAACAAACATTTCGAAGCTGAGAAAAGAGGGGAATCTGATCAGAGCTATTAAATAAGCATTGGGCATTGCCAATTTGGAATGTCCTGAAAATGAACACCACTGACACCCAGGTATCAAATAGATTCTCCAGCTGTTGATGACAGAAACATTGTAAGAGCTATAAAGAAAACCCCCCACACAACAGTCAATGTCATCACCGACAACCTCCCAAGGGCAAGTTTGAATGCATCACGATTCACCATTCAAGAAGTCCTTGAGAGCAGAAATATAGAGGCCAGACCACACGAAGCAATCCACTCATCGGGAATAAGAAAGTTTAGAAGTTCCAAAGAAATACAGAGCTGAGTCTCAAATGTTCTGGAACCATGATTAACCTCTATGGAAAGAGTGATGGAAAGGCAAAGGTGTACAGAAAGAAAGGATCTGCTAGTGATCCAAAACATACAAGCTGATGGCTTATGGTAGGACGTAGGAGGTAGCGTCATGGCTTGGGCTTGAATGGCTGCTTCTGGAATGGGCTCAGTAATTATTAATGGTATTGAAACTCATGATGGTCTACACAAACATTCTGTCTGCCAGTTTAAAGAGAAAGTCATCCAATCTAATTGGGAGGAACTTCATCCTGCAGCAATGAACCAAAGCACAAAGCCAACACAACAAAGGAAAGTGGAAGGTCTTAGACCGGCCAAGTCAATCACCAGACCTATGGTTGTACAGGCAAATAACCTCCTGTACAATATATTGAATAGATACTGATCAAGCAAGAGATATGCAACCTAATATTAAATGCTATTTACCTTAATTTACATTAAGGCTATCTATTCCTCTGCTTTTGCTCACAAAAATTGGGTGGTCTGCCGCCAAAGGTATTACATACACAAAGTTAGAAAAAATGAATTGACTGCTTTCTGATAGAACCATTTAACAGTGAGAGAAGGTAACAAGTTCAGAAACAATCTCTACCTGTCCAAAAAAAAACATTTAAATATAATAGAAATGTTTGTAATAGTGTATCTGTGTTTGTTTCCTAGCTGGAGCAGGAGCAGGAACGTCAGGAGGAGTGCGCTCGCAGCGCTCCCGAGTTCATCAAGGTCAAGGAGAACCTGCGCAGAACGTCGTTCATGAGCACTGGAGAGAAAGAGGTGTAGAGGACGAGATCAGAACAGATCCGCGTTCTTCTTGCTCACTCTTTATGTCTTTCTTACTTGCTCTGAAACAAATATATGTTTCTGCTGGACAAAACTTGTGTCCCCAAAACAAACTACAACATTCAACACGGAAGACAGAAGATGGAGTCCCAAAGCTGAAAAAAAAAAAAGGACATAGATTGTCTTGATGGATTCAGGCTTTTTCTGGAAGTCTTTTTTTCTAAGGAAGAAGATGTAGCTGGAGACGAACTTCAGGTCTTTATACAGTATACGATCAGTATTAATGCATATCATTAGATTCCCAACTGCCAAGTGCACTGCACATCCCCAGACATTTGAGGAATCAGTGGTTGAAACACGATGCTTTTTCCCCTGATGTATAACAATCAGCACAAGTCACTTTTGTACATAAATGGAATGAATCACTTTTCTCACTTCTAATGTGAATATATCTACAAGGCTGCATGTCTGTGCAAGATGTCTGCTAAAATCAGACTGTATCCTAGTTACTGTGGTACCACAATGAATCAGTGACAGCAGACCTGCCTACCTGGATGAGGAGTCATGCGTAGTCTTACAGAAGGAGGGGGGAGTAAAAGCCAGCTCTTTCAGCTTGTGCTGTTTTTGACCAACTCAGACTAAGAAAATGGAAAAGCACAGGCAAAAATATCTCTAAAATCGGAAAGAGACCAGGGCTTCCAGTTAACATTTACAATAACTGTCAACCGTAAGAGATGAATATCTGCTGTTTTTAGACTTTTTGCAGATACTCATACTTTCCTATTATCATATGACGTCACAGTGAGCATCTCCTCAGAATGCGTGAAGGTTGGCAGGTCTGTGATGGTCTTAACCCAGGATTTTTTTCAAGACAGGTGTTTTGGGATGCCTAAGTGTCTCTGCTCTTTTTTTCTGTGCCTTTGTGAGAGCTACAGGACAGCCCGTGCAGGTAAAGTGCCTGACTGTTGCAGCATTTTAATCATTACATCACTATATGTAATTTCCATCATCATAGTTATGTGACATAAGTTAAGGACGTGTGTTTGTGTGTGTGTGTGTGTGTGTGTGTGTGTGTGTGTGAGAGAGAGAGAGAGAGAAAGTATGTGCAAGAACTGTCAAATAAAATCACAATATATATAGGATAATCAGGAAGCATCAGGAATTCACACAGTAGATTACGCCTGGCCATAATTTTAATTTACATATTCAGAAATCAGTCAGTATTTTATTTTGTTATTTCTTTTTCCGTCACACCGGAGATCATTTAGAAAAGACACACAAATTATATTTGGATACATGTTCGTTTGTACTAGTTTAATAACCTAAAAATTTACAGCTGAATAACAATAATAAAATAATAATTATTATTATTAAGAACATCATCAATAATAATAATAGTAATAGAAATATTATTTATTATTATTTAGGTTTTATGTTGTAAAATATTCATTTGTCGAGCACCATACACTGACATTTTTTTTTATTCTGTACTATTTCAGTACATTTAAATAATCAAATCAACGACACTGATTGTCATCAACAAATGAAGGCACATAGACTAACACACAATCCTGTAATATAGTGACAAGTGTTATTACTTTATATAAAAATAAACTAAATAATACTAACAAGCTGTTCCTATTTTTATTAATTTTTTATTTTAAGTAAAAACTTGTTCGTGTAACTACTAAAAGAAATTACATATAAAATGTGTTCCATCATCAGCCATCCAGACTTCAGTGCAAGGCTTGAGAATCACAGCTTCCTGTGCAGGGAATGTTTCAAGCCTCCAAAGTGAAACCATAGAGAATAATGGGCTTGTAAGAGTCATCTCCTCAAGCAGCAGCCTCATCAGACACTGCAAACAAACACCAGCAGGAGTGTTACACCTGGCACATCCCAGATTCCTGTAGAGGGGTTATCATGGTCAGTTTCATCCTAATGGCTCTTCGATAGACTGTTTTTTCCCCTCCATGGAATGTCTCCATCTTTGCCTCCTGTCCAGCTTCTCGATGACTTCTTAATTAGAGGCGCAAGTAACACTACACCCCGAAATCACAAGACCCTTTGTCCATGCAACCACTCTATCCACCTTCAATCTGTATAATCCCAAAAAATCTTCAGGATCCGATCTGTTGTCCTCTAGTGAACAAAGGAGAAATTGTTCGAGGTGGGACGCCGCTGAACCTGAACTGAATGATGGCACGGCTGAAGTAGCGGACCTGAACTGGAGCAGGTAACCGAACCGCATCGGGCTCCAGATACAGAACAGGTGTGTGATCTAAAGAGGAAAAGATACCGCTTGGTGTTTTGTCTGGCTCATCTGACAGCTTCAGTGACAGCTTTATTATTTTTTTTTTTTGCTTGACTATGAAGGTTTTTAGTCATTCAGGTCATTTGAAATATGTCTCCTTGGTATAGATTGGATCAGTCCACTGGAAGAGTTTGAAACCCATACTATTAAAAGAAAGGATTCTTAAAACAGTTTAAAAGTTCAAAACATCATTGATTAAGGACGTATGGCACATTCAGGACACCTAACCAAAATTAGTAAATCTAATAGATAAGTTTTAAATACACTGAAGTACCAGAAAAACTGGTACTACTGCGCCTATGCAAAATCCATATCGGCGTCACCTATGCACACAATCGGTTACAAAGACATCAATGGAAGCTTCTAGAGCTTTTTCCGTCATGAGAATGCCAAGTTATGAAGGTTTTGCAATTTTTAGTAGGTGGCGCTCCTGAGGTGGGTCACAGCATTTCAGAGGTAGAAGCAAAGTTTGGATTTTCACCTATCTCCATTTCAAGGCTGTACTGTGACTACAAGAATTACGGCAAAACCTCGAACTTACGACAGCAGCATGGCTGTAAAAAGACTCTGGGTGAATGTGAAAGAATCGTTTCATGCAATAGGTGTGCGACACTGCCTCGAGTAACATCGGAATTCAATGCTGGGGCCTCGACAAACATCAGCGTGAGGACTGTGCAACGTTACGTTCCCTCCAAGATCCTGTGGGGGAACTAGCTTGGAATGAATTGTACCCATTGTTATTCGGGGGTTCTCCGGTTGTCTCCCAACTCCCAAAAACATGCTCTGTTGATGGGCTGGTGGCTCTAAATCACCCTTATGTGAAAATGATCTGATGTCCAGTCTTGGGTGACCCATCCTGGGATAGATGACGAATGAATACATTAGACATAATATATCATTCTATCTGCCATTCATTCTTAATTTAGGTAGAACCATATAATATTGAGGTAACTGTTTTTATGGATAAGCTATGTTTTTATGGTACTAGGGCATTGGAAATCTAACCATGAAGATGTTTCAATGATGTTTAAATCTTCCTTGCCTTGAGGAGCATGAGACTACCAAGAATATATAAATCCCTCTGTTCATCTAGCATATAGGACTTTTTGCCATTTACTGATTACTTTTTGCTAGTTACTGATTATGTTCTAATTACTGGGGATTTTAATATTCACATGGATATACCTTCAAATCCAATCAGTTCTGAATTCATGAGGATGCTCAACTCTTTTCATCTTATACAACATGCATCAGGTCCAACTTATGAGCACAGTCACATTCTAGATTTGATTATTTCTAAATGTATAGAGGGTAACAGTCTTGAAATAGCTGATGTTGCAATCTCTGATCGCTGTATTTTTCAACATGTTATCATCTATTAGAACACAGAGTGAAAAGCACACAATGACAAAGCGTTATCTTAGTGCTGGTTCTGCCTTGGCCTTCACGGAGTTGATACAGTCCCTTCCTCCCCTCACAGATACTGGGAATAAACTAGTCGAAACATTCACACACAGAAACTGTGTGGATCTTGTGGTCACTAAAATTATCTCTGGTAGAATTAAGAAGCCCTGGAGGAACACTCCAACAAGATTGCAGGCAGGCTGAGAGGCGTTGGCGAAGGGTAAAATTGGGAGTACACTTTCATATTTATAAAACAACATTGAAGAATTACAACAGTGAAATGAAATCGGCATGTAAAAATTATTTTTCTACCTGTTCAGAAATATAGACCAGCTAGTAAACCCTACCTTCAGTGTCTTTCCTGAAATTGTCTCAGCTGAAAAATGTGATGAGTTTGCAACATTTTTTAGGGATAAGATAACCGGTATAAGGCAGAATATAGTAACTAGCAGTACCAGCCTGTCAACCTCAATATTAGTTAATCACCCTAACTGCAATATGTCTTGTTTCCAAGAGGTTGATATGGTAACACTTTTGATTATCACTAAAATCCTCTACATGTGAACTTGACCCTTTACCAACATACTTCTTTAAGCAGGTTCTGAGTTCTTGTAACGATGTATGTAACGATGCTCTAAGAATTGTAAATCAGTCTCTGCAATTGGGAGAATTCCCTAGTATTCTTAAAACTGCAGTGGTTAAAAGAACAGAAATCTTGACCCCACAATTCTTAATAATTATCGACCCATATCTAACCTTCCTTTTCTCAGTAAAATCATTGAAAAGGTTGTGTCAATCCAGCTGAATGATTATCTTAACGCTAATCAAATAAATGATTCCTCCACAGCACTGAAACAGCACTAGTTAAGGTTGTAAACGATCTGAGATTGAATAAACTCTCAGTCCTTTTTCTGCTGGATTTAAGTGCTGCATTTGACACAGTTGATCATGTAATCCTTCTTGATCACTTATTTAGAAGGGCATGATTATTATGTTGCAATAGGTGCTTCCTCCTTCACACATCAAAAAATATCTTGCGGAGTCCCCCAAGGATCAGTTCTTGGGCCTTTACTGTTCAACTTTTACATGCTTCCATTACCCCATATCATTAAGAAACATGACATTAGTTATCATCAATATGCAGATGACACTAAACTTTACATTTCTTTAGAACCTAAAGTTCTAAAATCAATCAGCTCATTGTTGAAGTGCTTAGGTGATATACAGACATGGATGTCTAACAATTTTCTGCAGCTAAACAAAGACAAGACCGAGGTTCTTATTCTTGGTAGTGATTCACAAAGAAATGATGTTCAGACATATTTAGACCAAGTGAACCTGAAGGCCAAACAATGTGTTAAGAACTTTTTGATAATGAAAGCAGCTTTAAATCTCACATTATGACTACATGCAGGACAGCTTCCTTTCACCTCCGAATAATCTCTAAGGTCCGAGACATGCTCTCTCCTGCTGAGAGTGAGAAACTTGTCCATGCATTTATCACATCAAGGTTAGTTTGTTTCATCTGCTCTCCCGAAGAGCTCTATTTCACACCTACAACGAGTCCAGAATGCTGCTGCTAGGGTCCTGACCCGTAGAAGAAAGAGCGATCATATTACGCCTGCATCTCCACTCACTGCACTGGTTACTTGTTAGTTTTAGAATAGATTTGAAGGTTCTGGCGATGGTTTTTAAGTGCCTTCATGGCCTTGCTCCTCATTGCCTTAGTGGAATGTTTGTTAGATATGTTCCAGTTAGGTGTCTCAGGTCTTCAAACAGTAATCTACTGGTGATTCCCAAAACCTGGTTAAAGATTGGAGAGGGTGCTTTCAGCCACACTTAGTCTTCTTGAGGAGCTCAGAGAAATGTCATCCCTGAACACCTTTAAGAAGAGCCTCAAAAGCTTCATTTTTAGATCTGCGTTTCCTTAAAGAATTTCTATGATTTTATTTGTATTATTTAATTTATATTATTTTATATTATTTTACATTATTTTTTTAAGCTTATTTTTATTTAAATGATACTATGATTTTAAATGTTCAAAAATGCTCTGTAAAGCACTTTGAGCTGCAAGTATGAAGGTATGAAAGGTGCTATACAAATAAAGATTATTATTTTGGCATTTTACCTTCTTAAAACACACATCCTTGGCATTGCGCATGATCCCAAACCAAGCAAAATGTCCAGCAGCTATTAAATGTCCTTGGCTTGTGCTTGGTGTTCAATATCCCCTAGTCACTGTGTTAAATACCATACAAATCATCTTTCGAACCTCAATCCACATGCCCTGGTGGACAGTGGGTGGGGTTATGGAAATGCACTACAGTTACAGATGTACCAGAGGAGAAACGCTTGAGGACACACCCCTATAGGTAGTGGATGGGTGGGGCCTGGCCAATAGATACGCTACAAAGTTGTAGAGCTTGGACACTGTGTACGAGCACTCTGAGGAAAAAGAAAGAGATGGGAAGACAGGGAGAGCTGGCTGCATCCGTGCTTATCCTGGTACTCATGGCCTACCTCTGTGAAGCAGGTAATGCAATGTTATAGTGGTCTCGTGGAGTTTTAAGAAATAATGATCATTTTTGTTTTCCTAGGAAGCAAGCCTTAATAAGTTTCTGTTCAATTAAGCAGAGCTGGATATGAACTTGCTAAAGTGGACTCTCGCCAGCTATTTTCTTATGCGGTTATTACGTCCAGTAAATACCGAAGTGTCTAGAGGAGGCGAGGAGACACTTCAATTGCTACAGTACATAACAATTATGAAAATACTGGAACAAAGAGATTATGAATTTGGCTAAGTATAATTAAGGATACCTCTTTTCTATTTGCTATTACTCCCGTTAGACCAAGCAGCTGCACCACATGTATTTTTTTTTTACTTTACATTTGAATATTTTTTTACAATTTTGAATATTACATTATATTTATATGTATGTAAATGTTCACTTGGAAGTTGTACCATTATATACATATTTAAAAATATATTTCAATTATACTAGCATACTACAGATTAATTCTGGTAATATTATTAGAAGAATATTAGTATTATAGACTTTTGTTGTACACTGACTGCATAGGACAATTATAGGTTTATTAACATTTGTTACACATGATTTAAAATGTTTTATTTTATTGAAAATGTGTTGAAATTTGAATATATTGGAATTGGAATATTTAATTTCTCTAACTCTAGCTAGGTCCAGTGGGAATGTGTGTACACTGAGACGGAAATCTGTCCAAAGTACAGATTAGTAGCATATAATTCATATTAAAAAGTGCTGCCAAAAATAACAGCATTAAGGATAAAACTATTTATGGTGACCTATAGACACTTTTTCAAAATGGTACATAAAGCTAAATTCTGGGCTTTTTTGTTTGCTGAATATCCGACATACCCAAATCCAGTACTATAATTTGACTCATCACATGATCATCAAAGCTCTCATATATGAATTTTTGAAAACATAAATCTATGTCGAGCTCACTACGTTTTAACCAAGATGAAATCTCTGCCCCAGCGTTGCTCAGAAGGTCTTCGGCTGCCGACTTTTTGAGGTCGGGCAGAGAGAAGAGAGCCGCTCGTTGTGCAAACGGGGACTGCAGCTCAGAGAACAGCGAGTCCGAGGAGATCCTGGAGGCCAACTCTGATTACGTGAGTGTGTTTTGCAACACCGGGCACACTCTTACAAGCTTTTACAAGCAGCCCTTTGGCAGTGTGGCTTACATCACTGGGCACAAAACCAACTCTAACCTGCTATGAGCCAGTGTGCAAGTAGATCACTTCCTTGGGATGATACTATAGTGCTAGGCATTAAGTCAGCACTTCAGAATTTGGCAGTCAACACCACGTCTGCTTTGGTTTATTGGGTTTTAATGCGAATACAGTATATCAGGACAGTCCCGGATGCATGAAAGATTGTGCCTTGAAAGAAAATAAGTAGGATTTTGTATGTAAAAAAAAACAACAACGTGAAAATGTTTGACATCGGTGTAAACGTCTGTTTTAGGAGCAAGAGAACTCAAAGGTGCTCTTTCCAGGTGGATCACAAGTAGGGGTGCTCAAGGTAAGACATTGCAGTCCACAAAAGCTGTAAGGTAAACACAAACATGACCATATTTTCTGAGCTCACCATTTTACAAAATTTGCATGCACTGGCCCAGGGAGTCTACATCTGGTCTACATGTGGTCTACATTACGGCATATACTGTGCTGTAAGTGTTAACGCTTTCACTCAGTAACTGAGAAGACTTGGTGATCTACCTGAAAGGCGCAGAAGACTATTTGTTCACTTTCTTCCTGCTCACCTCTCGGCTGTGATTATCTGAAAAGCAGCCTGTAACTAAATCTGCCCTCAGGGAAATCCCTTGTTGCTCGGTCGCTCCTTCACCATCTCATGCTGCTGTTCTTTCTCTCTCACGCCACACGCTCACTAAACCATTAGCATGGATGTACTAACTAAAGCAATACGTTCTCGTTCTTCAGGCCATCTTTCTCCTGCTCGCTCTCAATACAGTTTGACTTCATGTTACCTAATGACCAAACATCATCAACAATAAATCTTCTGCTCTGCTGGAAAAAAAAACGCAGTTTAATCTTAGTCTACTGGGGCGACCAGCTCGGCTTACAAGGTCTTATGGGATCTGGAAACTTGGAAACAAGTTAGAGTGACACTGGCTCTTTGTGGCTAAGAATGGCTATTCAAATGCTGCGTTCAAATGTTACCTGTGAATTTATGCTTTCGACATCAGAAGGCGTACGAAGATACGTTGAAGTGGCACCAACGAGTATGGTTTAGTGGCATTTATGATTGAAAGACTCCTTCTTTCTAATGATAGCATGGAAACAGCAAAAATAATAAAATTCACCCATTTTATCTAAATGAGCTTCATGATCCTTAGTATATTGAGCCAAGAGAAAACAAGTGGACATGACTGGTTTCTTTTGTGGGGAGGCTAATTATTAAGCAGAAGTTATCAGGCCATTGTAAGATTGACTCCTGAAAATATGAAAGAGTTAATTTCTCTAGTTAGAAGAAGGGATAGTGGCAGGGGTGCAACTACATACTTTGAGATGTATGCAAACATTATCGTCGGCGGTCTATGTGCCCAGATTTTCTGGCATCGATTTGGCACCCCCTCTAGTCCAGCGCCCCTATGCGTCACATATGCTGCATACCCCCTTTTTGCGCCATTGGATAGTGGTACTGTCAATGTGTCAATCAGCACAACACTAAACAATCATATAGGTGAATAGAGTGCAGTTAGTGCTTTCCTCTGTAAGTGTGTACTGTGGACGTACCAAGAACATAAAGGAGCTAGCTAATATTTGGGAATTGGCAAGTGACGAAATTGGGGATAAAATCCATAAAACAAAACAGTAGAGCTCACAGCAGCTTCTTACCTCAATGCTTTATGACTGTTTCTTGCCACACAACTGGGGAAAATATCACTAGCTTGTCCATAGATGTATACTAAGATTTTTCTGGTAATTACATTTTCTCTTTCTGACAGCTTTTCTTCAGGTTTTCTTCAAAAACATGAAGAGATAGACTTGCGTCTAGATAGAGTGGAGTTTCCTCATAAACACCATAAACACAGCTATATTTGTAGGTAGCATAAAACGAGAAATGCAAAGCCCAAGCATATGCTAGTTAACCGAGGCTAAGGATTTGGCTAGTTAGGATAAAGTTATTAAAATTTCTATTACCAATAATGTAAAAGCACAGTGACCGTGGAAACAAGAAATAGCTGACAGGAATAGCAACATTTCTCTTGGTTTTGTTGCTAAATTCCTTAGAAAGGACTTCCTGTGGCGAGATAAGACTGTACTTAACATATACTATACTTAACATGAACTGCTAACCGCTAAGTTTCCTGGGTTGTTCAGTATTGGAAACTATTTTGATTCCTCATGACTTAAAAAGTACAATTGAAATAGAATTTTCAATAGAGTGGTAGGATTTTTTTTTCATAAACACAATAAATACAGGTATATTTGTAGGTAGCATAAAGCCGTTCGCTAAAATGTGTGCGTTTGTAACTAATCGCAGCCTAGACAGCTACAGTTATATGTTGGCTTGTTTAATTATTATCCATCAGGTGATCTTTGGGTAAACTAAAAATAGAGAAAGTGATAAAAACATGGCTGAGTGTTTACCTCGGATATCCTACACTGTACTGATACCTCAGCTCATAACAGTTTAGCACCTTAGCCGTCCTTGAAAATGAGCTCAAATTCAATTCATTTGTGTTTTTTTGTTATACAATTGCATGATGTAATGCACGCTCTCTCTCTTACTATCTTTCTCTCTCTCCATCATTCTCTTTCAGACCCCTTTCGGAGGTTCTAGGCAGGAAGGTTCAGGTATGTAGCCCCGGGGCAGAAATTGTGTGTGTAACAGTTGAAAGTGCGCCTGAGGCCAGGAAAGCTCTGCGCTGCTGGATGTAAGGAGCTGAACTCCACATGCAGTACCAACACACACTCAAACAGGATCACACTGCGGGTTGTGAATATATATTACAAAAAGCATAGCGAACCTAAAGTCTTTTATATCTCTACCTATATACAACTAACATTTTGTTGGTTACTGACTCTAAACTTAATACGCCTAATTTCTCAGTAGATATAATTAATGTTATTCATACTGGTTGGCATTATAGCCAGGATATGATTGATTGATTGATTGATTGATTTTTTTTTTTTTTTCTGACCTGCATGGATAAGATTCTCATAATAATGAACTCAATCTAGACAAGGTACTGCCAACCTTGGTGCTTTTTGTAAAACGACAAAAATAAATAAATAAATAAAATAAAATAATGCTGCTAATTTCTCTTTCCAGTTTCAGATGAATTTTTCTCCACGGTAGATATATGGTGCTAAAGCTACAAAGAAAATGCAAAAGCAACTGCCATTGTTCACTTTTGTCCATATGCGGTCGTGTCCGGGTCTCGCACCGGTACATGGATGTTGATAAATGATCACAATACAGGACAATGTACAGTAACCGTTAAACAAAAACTAATATGGGTTCTGTATTTGTTATATTTTACTCTCTATTAATATAATATATGCTATTTTCGTTTATCTTCTTTTTAGTTGATGAAATAGGCTGTTAAAAATGTTCAATAAATGAAGCAAATATTTCCTCTGGTTCTGATTTTATTTCTGTACAACACCTTCATACACCTTTCTAACTTTTTTCTAATTCTTACAAACTTTTCAGTGCTATCCTGAATGATTTTCCATAAGCTGTCATATAAAGATTTTCCATACAGCCACTGACACGCAAAGCAATATTAATTGATTTCTTGATTTCCTGATTGGAAGATCATTCCTCTGGGCAGTACAGTATATGCCAGAAGACCTCCTACTCATTGTCTTTGAACATCTTTGAATATACAACAGTTGGTTCTGATCGAGTGATTTGATTGGATGAGAGACCTTCTGTGAGTGCTGATATTAACGTAGAACAGAACTGGGACTTTTAACCCTACACGTATCGCTCTGCTTAACAGGTGTTAATTAGGCTACATTAATAATCGTTATCCATTTTAGATCGTAACAAACAAACATGTTTCCATGAGTTTTCCATTTTACTACATTTAATCTTTTTTAGCCTAAAGTATACAGGGGTTAGACAATGAAACTGAAACACCTGTCATTTTAGTATGGGAGGTTTCATGGCTAAATTGGACCAGCCT
>JANCOA010000001.1:4733686-4749731 GCA_024363135.1 Leptodoras oyakawai | reverse complement strand
CTTGCGCTCAGAGTTGCCAGCTGGGCACTGGCTCCCCCGTGACCCCGTAACTGGGAATAAGCGGTACAGATAATGACCAGGGTCATGAAGAGAAGAGAAGGCCAGGGTCATGAAGTTGGTGTTTGAAGTTCATTTGAATCCAGCTGAACAGAATCCAACAGGATCTGAATTAGCACGAATATTTCATTAGATCAGGTTCTATTCCATAAACAGGGTCACTCCTGGTGCTAGTTTGGGATCTTTCTCAGGTACATCCCCGATGGTACATTAACCAGTGAACAAAACAATGCATCCTGAATTCCTTTTCAGATAGAATGCTGTGCAATGATACTCTAAAGGATGTGGGCAGCTAGTGAGGCAGCTGCCTTCATATTGGAACATGTATTTGTTTTGGGGTTCTTCTGCGCATGCATTTTTACATCTTCGTGTCAGCCAAATCTCCAGCGAACAACCTGTAGTTTCCACCACATGGCACTTCATCAAAGGCTCTGTGCACTGGGGCCTCCACAGGGAGTCTCCTGCCTCTGCTGGTCCATCTCTGCTGAAACTGTGTGTATGTGTGTGTGTGTGTGTGTGTGTGTGTGTGTGTGTGTCAGATCCCATTCTAATGTTTTTTAATGTGTGTAAGTTATTCTTTACCTCAGCAGGAATCCAGTTCAAATATCCAGCTTCCTGTCAGAGTATCCTGTGACTTAGCCATCTGAGGACACAAGCCATTTGAGAACCATTCCACAACCGTGATATTCCTACCTTATTTAGACCAAGAGTACATATTCATTATAATATAACACTTTACAGTTTTCGTACCTCAGACTATAAGACACACGGTAGCTTGGCTGAACCCAAACTGTGACCTCCTTGGATCTTCTTTACATTTTAGGACTACCATATTTGCTTAGCAGAGGGGGTTGTCAGGCTTGAAGGAGTCCTGTAGTGACCTGGTTCCTGATGATGCTTTAACGTGCTTGATGTTTTCAACTAAGTTGTTAATTAAGTAGATGCATTGCATTATGACTTTATTACTAAAAAGCCAACATGGTTAAACCTTCCTTAGCAGACACCCTACTTGATGTCCACTGTCCTCACTTACTAGGGGCCTCAAGTGATTGAGTGGTTTGCTTGCTTTTTAATTTCGCCTCACATCCCTTTCAGCATTTTTGTTGAACTGCACCAGAATAGAGTGGTCTCACTCACACACACACACACACACACACACACACATACTTAAAACACACTTCCTAGTACTGATTAGAGGAACGAGGGCACTTCCCATTGGCCACAAATCTAACCTTCTGCTTTCCAGAACAGACAATTTCCCCCCACTTCAAAACTGATAGGAAACCCATATAGTCTAGTGATCTTAATGCAAAGAGAGTCTTCCTTCTTCCTTCACTTGTATGTACTTTCACTCTTTCTTTCCCTTTCTTTTGCTCCAGCTGTGCATTCTTCCATAAGCTGTTAACTCATTGGTCTCCACCTGTGTGAGAGACATTTGGAGCTGATGCCAGGTGTGCTGGCAAGAGAAGCGATGACGCCAATGACCAGGGCAGTGTCAATACCTGAACTTGGCTGATGGGTAGGAAGTAGCCTTCTGGTTTGCTGCTTCCTGTCTCGCGCCCTCTCCCGTTTAACCATCTACTGACATGCCTGCTGGTTGGCCTGACCCGATCCTTTAATATCTGACCCCTGAGCAGCCAGCCAAATGCCTGAGCTGACTTTAACAGCCATTTGCGCTGGTGCAAGGGAAGTGTAATGGTCTCTTGGCCTGCACTCAAGTGCCAGTTGTGCCTTCTTGCTAAAGATCTACACATATATATGAAAATATTTTAAGGGTGATAAATGTGAATAAGCATTAGGGCCAATCCAGTCCCTTATCTTGCATATCCATAAACGTTCTGCCATTTAACATTCTCAGAAGATTAACTTCGATAAACTGGATTCATATAAAATGAGAACATTGCTGTAAACTGGCGCTGTTTCTAAAGCAGGTTTTAATAGCATCAGATGTTTAATATAATGAATATTGTTATGGACTTGCCTTTTGTCTGTACACAGTACACAATAGTGAGAAATATGATTCAAGGCTTTTCTTCATTTAACACTTCTCAAAGCACCTGTATTTTCAGTTGTGTGTATTATCCTAATTTGTCATGCTAGTATTGCCAGAAATTGTTCCTACTGGTACAGCAGTAGTTCGAAAATTTGTGAAATATTTATACTTATCACATTCTGAAAGATCTCCAAAAGGCACTGGACTGACAACCTGTGTGAGCATTTGGCTCTGTATATGTAGTATAGAGTTGATTGAGATGGATTCTTTGGAGAATGATTTTGGGGAACCTTGTGTTTTTGGAGTGGACCACTGTAGAGATGTTTTTGGCAGAGCTTTTTGGCAAGGACAAGGTTGTTTTTTTTGGAGGTCGGTACTGGTTGTGTGTTTTTGGATTTTGAAGAAAGACAGAGAGAGAGAGAGAGAGAGAGAGAGAGAGAGAGAGAGAGAGAGAGAGAGAGCAAAGGAGGGTGAGCAATGTGTCACCTGCCTAATCGGAAGAGCCTTTTTGGAAAACAGAGCTGCAGAGCTGAAGCTGGTTGAGAGGAATGCCAGCAGGCAGCAGGAAACGATCCACGAGCTGCTTTCTCCGTCTCCCCCCACCCAGCGTCCACTTCCTGCCAGAACTCCACACACTTCCTTTGCAGCCATTGGGAATCCCAGCTGGGACATTCCAACCATGAAATGTAGTCTCTATCGCTCAATTGGTGTGTCACACACACTTACTGCAGGCCTTTATGATTCAGCAATTCATCCCGTATGAACACACACTGCTAGTCGGCTGTATCTTGAAGTGTTGAAGGATTTTGTGGGTTGACGTATAAGGTTCTCCTCGACCACTAGAGGTCGCTATACTACAAAGCACGACAGCTTGAACGGTTTCCATCATTTCCTCGGCTCTTTAACATCATTACTGATCCCCCCCAACCCTCTGATCACGCACAGGCTTCGTAACTCGGGCCCGAAACTCGCCGCACTGAAAGCAATTATTCTGATGAAATCAGCTGAAATTAAACGGTGCAGAGACGCAGGCAGTGCGCGCCAGCGCTCGGGAACGCGCGCGGAAGGGTAAAACAGCGCGCTTCATGACTTTGTGGTTGACCTTTTCGGGGAAAAACGAGCTAATCCCCCTGTATAATGGACTCGGGCGCCGATATGGAAAAGTGCGGCGCCGTTATCGCGGTTGCCATGGAAACGATCGGAGCTCGCACGCCGGGAAGATGGCGCGTTATTAAACGGGGGAGTTTGTGTATATTGGACCGGGCGCTTTTTTTGTCATAAGTGTCACTCAGGGCTGCGCTCTGGTACCTGTTCCATTATGAATGGGAACCTGTTTTCTTTCCAGCATGAGAAAAGGCTTGGAGAGCAGTGTTAGGCAAAGAAGTAGGGTTTTTTTTAACTGACTGAAAGAACGTGTCTCAGGAAAATGAACAGTCAGAGATCTGTGGACAGAAAATAGGCTACTAAAACATCCTGGGCAGGATGAAGCTAATTATTTAAGACACCGGTTAACTCGCAAGACTTTAATTAGCTAGAAAAAAAATAGGATTTATAGGCAAACGGAGCAATGTGACCTCGTGTAGAAAACTGTTACTAATACTAATAATCATACAGGCTACAAAGACAACAACAACAACAACAATAATAACAATAACAACAATGATAACAATGACTATCATTAATAATCAGATAATAATGTTTATGATATGGTGTATGTTTATATGAATATACATATATACAGTTGTTGTTCTTCTTCTTAATTAGACTGATCTAGATACCATCTAACACCCTCCATTAGAGGATCTATCAGGACTTTTCTTTGAAAAGGTGCCATGTAGCCTAGAACCCTCAAAATTACAGAATCGTTTAGTAACCATTAACCAACCAAAGAAATCATATGGACCAGAGGGAATCATAGACTATTTCCCCCTAAAGAGTATACCTGTGATAGAACATTTAGAGAAAATTGGAATTTCTCCAAATAAATTGCATTGTTAGATGCATCTTATTATTAGATACACCTATCCCGGGTTATAGCTGATCTATCGTTTAATGTTTCTGCGCATTTACCTGCTCCGTAATGTGGAGGAATTCACTCAGGCCTGTGTGACTAATGAGCAGTGAAGGCTGAAGGTCTAAATGCTTTTGGCCCACCGTGTGCTTATCCGTGGCCAAAATAAAACAACCCAGAGCTTTATAAAACAGTCTGCTACTGCTGTTTTAGACTGTGGGCTGAAATCTGAAGTGCACTTCTCTGTGCCACAGTTATTGCCTCAGTGGCTTCATGTGGTCATAATAATGATTAGCCCTGAGGATTTTAAATGTTATTCTATTTCAGCGAGGTGTATGCCTATTCAGTTCTGATGCTCACGATCTTCAGTGTTTTAATTTTGTAATATTTATGTCAGTAGTTCTAGACATAAAAAGAAACGTAAAGACGCCGTCTAAACATCCTGATTAGTCCTTGTACACATGAGAAAACTTTTAATGGGAAGTCAGTAGTCTGCTTTCTTTATGGCTGTTAAATGAGAGCTAAATGCGCCCCCCCCCCTCCCATCCAATTCATAATAACTATTCAGATTTTTCTTTTCATTCTTGAGCCGCCTAATAAAACATGGTGAGGAATAAAAGCAGTCACATGAAGCCATGCAAGGAACAAGAAGAGGCACAAAAGGAACAAAACAGCAAACGCGGCGATGTTGTGGCTGATATGGATGGAGCGGATAAACGAGGGAAAACAAGCGCTCGGACCAAACGGGCTAATTTCACCCCTAATGCAACACGCTAGAAAATCTAATGAGAGGCGGGAATCAGCTCGCAGATAGCTATCATATCAGCGATATGAACGATGCTGAGCGCATTCATATGGTAAGCGGCGTGTGCGTACGCTTGCGTGAGTGCGCGCGCAACGGCCAATAAACCCGCTCAAAACAAGCTCATATTGGCCCGTTTAAATGTGTAAATATTTCTGCCCATGTGTCTCTATCAACCTGCGCGATCTCGACCCCCTCCACCCCCCTTTTCGAATGATGCATTAGATGCGCTGAATGTATTTGTTGTGCCGGGTTTCAAAAGGCACCGATAATCTGCGCGGGTGAGATAAGAAACACCAATTTATCCAGCGCCTCTGCGGAGCCCCGCATGCAGCTCTGTGCGCTCCGACACCTCCAGCGCCGTGCCGATAACGATTAGGCCATTTATTATCGGCGCGGGGAACAAAGATGGCCTCGCACCGATGAAATATTACCACCGGTAATAATGAAAAGAAGAAGGGCCACGGCATCTGATGCATGCATACATAAATAATAACCGTGGAAGGCTGTAATGCGCATGGAGAAAAAAAAAAAAAGAAAAAGAAAGAAATGAAGATAAAATAAATAAATATGTAAGAAAACAAACAAGTAAATAAAAAAATAAGCACCACTACTACTAATAATAATATAAATAATAATAATAAAAATTTTGTGGCCAAGTAAAACTAATCAGAAAACTTTTTTTGCCACAGGCTTAACTGATAACAGACTAAATATGCACTTTTTTTTTTTTTTTTGCAAAACTTCTTCTTCTTCTTCTTCTTCTTCTTCTCGCGAGGCACAAGCCCTGCTTTGATGGACACGCTAAGATGGAAATGTCACTGTGTGTGGGACATGAGGAAAAGAGCAGGCAGAGCAGGCGAGCTCAGCACAGGCGCCTTTATTAGTCTAAAGTGTCTGCGCCTCTCCCCGGTTTTATGTGCTGCTGGAGCTGCGGCTGATAAGCGCTTATCGCCGGCGCATCGTGACGGAGCTTCTTTAGGCCACGGCGGCGACCTGAGCCGAGGACAAGTTAGCATGACAAAAGACTGCATTAATAATATAAAAAAAAGAAGGAGAAGAAGAAGATGAAGCAAAAGGGCAAAAATGCGCTAAATAAAATGGAGCAAATGTACTACTGTTAAACCAACACACGTGCCAAACCCTTATTATTCTTATTCTTATTCTTATTCTTATTATTATTATTATTATTAGTAGTAGTAGTAGTAGTAGTAGTATTGTCGTTGCTGTTATAATAATAATAATAATAATAATAATAATAATAATAATAATAATAATAATCCTTTATTAATTACAAGCATTGGCCATATTGCATTCAAAGAACCAATAGTTCACTGTTTTTATATATTATTATTATTATTATTATTATTATAATTATTACTACTACTACTATTTCAACAGCTGGTGCTGGTTCATACATTAGCTACATGTGTGCACTTTTTTTTATTAAAAGGGTAATAAACCTCTATACTATTTTCTTGACCTTGCAAAAAGTGGTACTCTTCTCTTTTCTACCTTGATACCTGTATTCAGTATGTATTCAGTATATTTATCATTTTATGTACATAACTGGGCGGTGTTGACCTTTTAGAGTAAATCTTTAAAGCTGTACTATATGGACATTGTATAGCACGGAAAAAAAGTAGTACAGTATTTTTTATTAGGGTTTCTGGGCGAGTGGAAACAATGCAAATAAGTAAGCTCGTATTGAAACGGAATGCTGGTGTATAAAGGATTTAACACTATGACGACTTAATTCGGACGCTCTAAAGCAACACAATTGGACATTTGTTCACACTTGTACAGTTGCTAAATGGGCACGATGTGAGAATCTGTATATAGCTAAATCTAATTTTATGCACGAAAAGTTGAATACAAATTTGAAAGATATGCTCGGGCCCTTGTACTTGGCCCCATGTCGGAAAGATCTCCTCGATAGCTGATGGACGCACTGCGCGGTCCACCTCTGCACGCCTCATTATTCTTGTGCAGGAGTAAAAGTTTTAAGCACTTGGCCGAAACTTTGCGATGGAGTGGCCAAATAATTGTCTCTGTCCTCTTATCTTTCATTTTAGCCCCAATGAAGAGAGAAAGAAAAAGGAGAATCAAGGGTTTTGGGGAGGGATGCTGATTTTATCGTAATCCCTGGTTTGACTGTTGGGATATGACGGACGGTTATGTGGTGTTGACAACCGATTTGGCATTCTCCACGAGCTCGCGAACTCCAAACACAACAGGCGCCATTAAACACGGCATTAGCCATTTAGTGCGTTTTATACAATTGAATTAATGCTGTCAGAGTTCACCTTCTTCCTCTCTTCTTCTTTTTTTTCTCCGTGGGGACGCGATGAGGCGGTGGCGGCGGCGGCTCGCGGCCCTGCACCTGCCTCGCGCAGTCACACACTTGCGGAGCCCCGGACGGTCTCGTGCCGGAGATTTGGCTTTGCTGCAGCGGCTTTGCATGTTTAAAAACTTGGTGTCATGCGTATGTGTGTGTGTGTGTGCGTGCATGAGTGTGTGTGTGTTTTCCTTTTCCTAAAAAACGAAGGAGGAGGAGGAGGAGGAGGAGGTAGGGTCAGCCGTGAAGTCGCTTTATTTATTTTTCTTCCAGCCTCTCACTTTATCGACACGATCAAGCAGGGGGATTGAATTCATTAAGTCAGGGTCGCCTTCTAATGCAAGCAAAAGATATACATATTCAAACAACTTCAGAAAGCATCTGCAGAGCAGGGAACAGGGGGCAAGTTGATGCCCAAGTCACAATGCACCACTACTATATCCCCTCTATCGCCATTTTATTCCGACTCAGATCTATTAACCAGGCGACAGGATATCTCAAATAATGCATGCCAAGCAGCCTTTCCAACAGCCTATGTGTATCAATCCTTTGCGAAACGCGGAGGTTTATCCGCAAGGTAGCTATTACATGCATAGCAATGCGCGTGCACATCTTTGATTAGATGCGTGAACAAAATAATAATAAAAAAAAAAAAAAAAAGATGCCGGCAGTTTTCAGAGTCCAGATTCCAGGTACTGAGAGCTTGAGCCAGCAGTGGACAGCCATATTAGTAGGTAGTCAATATAATGTTAAAAGCCAAACAGAACAAAAAATAATAATAACATACCACCCTATTAACCGTAGGTGGCGTGCTATTTTTCATACTCAGATTGGCTGACGCGCTCGGCTACGTGTCTGCAGCCCTACTTTATTCCTCAAGTTTGCACACGCACGCACACGCAGAGAGAAAGAGCAAGAGAGAGAGATAGAGAGAGAGAGAGAAAGAGAGCACAGACGAGAGCAGCCTAAATACGACTGTGAGCCACCGGAGAGGGATCGTCAGTTTGTTTTATTAATTCCTTTGCGGCAGTCGGTTCTGTTTCTGCCAACCGAGCCGAGTCACCGCAGCCCCGCGTCCCAGCGCGCGGACTTTCTTCCAGGACGGAGAGATTTCCCCAAGACGCAGGACACGAGAGTAAAAGCGGGTAGGAAATTATAGGCTAAATGCGTTTTTTTATTTTTATTTTTAAGAGTATTACAAACGAGTAGCTTCAACACACACACACACACACACCGGCAACAAACCGATTTAATTAGATATGAGATATTTGGCAACAGCGGCCACTTTGGGATTGGGACATTTTTTGCCGACTTTTAGGCACATTGTGAATGTTGATATTGCTGTGATGTTAAGTGGTGCGTTATTATTATCATTATTAACAATATGAATATTTAAATAATAATAATAATAATAATAATAATAATAATTATTATTATTATTATTGTTATTATTATTATTATTATTATTATTATTATATAATATGAAATATATTATTTTTCCTTTAATTATTATTATTATTATTATTATTATTATTATTATTATTATTATTATTTTCTGTCTGGGATGGATGATTAAAAAAATTAATAATATCCACAACGGATTTGGATTTCGGTCTGCAATCTTCACAGGTTTACTCCATTAACAAAAAAAAACAGAAAGATGGACACATTTAGAGCTGATGGTTTAAAAGGAATCATTTAATCAATCATGGACGTGCATTATTTCTTATAAATATTCTATATTCTATGCCCTATTTCTACACCCTTTATTAATTATACCTCATATATTGCTTATTATATTTATTAAAGGCTAAGACACCCAGTAACGTATTTTATATATGCTTATTTATTTACTGTGAGTGTTAAAAAGTGAGTGCACCCTTGGGTACAAGTGCATCTCTACTGTAATTTAGCGTTCTTCGCTATACTGCTTATACGATACAGATTGCAGATGCTGGTTCCCATGCGCCGACTCCAATGCCTCTCTGTCTTACTGTGGAGAAATAGCTTGCATGATTGTAATGTAATGCAGTAACGCGTGCTGGCTGCATGCGCGTGGAGCTCTCCGGTATTGTGACTGAGTCCATTTACACATTAGGAGGAAAGGCATTCAGACAGAAAGGCGAGCTGTCATCAGGAAGGAAATTTATAACCTCGTCTCTGATCAAAGTCGCACTGCTTTTTTGGAAACTTCTGGTTTACTCGCTGAGAGAGAGAGAGAGAAGAGAGATTGGGGTAGGGAGAGAGAGAGAGGGAGAGAGAGAGAGGAAGAGAGTGAGAGAGAGAGAGAGAGAGAGAGAGAGAGATAGTGAGAGAGAGAGAGTGAGAGAGAGAGAGAGAGAGAGAGAGAGAGAGAGAGAGAGAGAGCGCACCCGTGCCTTAAAAGAAGCGAAAAGATGGAGACAGTAAGAACGGGTTATGAAAGGGAAGGAGGGGTTGCAGGTAAACGCCTTGAATCGGTGATGAGGTGAAAAGAGGAAGAGAGAGAGAAAGAGAGAAAGAGGGGAGAGTGACTTCGCCATGCTGACCGCCGATGCCCTGTCCCAATCTAATTACCCGTGAGTAAAGGACAATGCTGGTTCAGCTGCTCTGAGTCATTGCCCCATGTCCCTGCGTCTGCTTATCTTCACAGAACCTCCTGTGCACCCCCCCACCCTTACCCCCCACCCTCCTCCTTTCACCCCTAGGAGAATGATAAACGCGCCATGGAGGGGACGCACCCCTTTTTGTGGCACCTGTTAATTAAAGGGTCTTTCCTCAATTACGCATTAAACCCCGGTGAACACTGGTTTAAAGGTAACACTGGGCATTGATGACATCATTATACCCTGGGCTCACCTATAGCTATAGCATGCATGTTGCCAGGAGAAGTGCTCAGCTCATGGTGCACATTAGCGCCTTCAGTCGTGTAAACGTGCCCTTGAGATCGCCTCATCCCCTCCTCCATGTTGAAGAGACTTGTATGCTGAGTCTGCTTCAAAGAGGCCTGCTGTAAAGAAGAACTTGATCAGAACCACTCACAGGAGGGTCATTAGCGTCATTCTTGCTGATAATCACAGTTAGTGCAACCATTCAACCAATCATTAGTACTGCATGCACTTTTTAAAGCATTTATTAAGCTGTAATCACTTATTAGACTTATTAATGTTATTACTAGCATGGGCTCAAGAGGCTGAGGACTATCCTGAGATATATTCATGTAAAATAAATAAACACATACTGGAGTGCCTTAGGTTCAATTTCATTATGATCCATTTTGAAGCCTGGCTGTTTATCCGTAAACATAATTTTCCAGTCCCGAATGATCCTAAATTGTTCCCTGAAGTCAGTGGTGGTGTTTCTGCAGGCCAAATATTCTCCTAATGGCATGTGAGTCTGCGTATACTGCATGGTAGTGCAGTGAGCCCGTGCTCATCTTACTAAACAACAGATTAGCTATTTATTAGTTTTAGGCAGTGACAGTACAGGGATGTTGTACATCTGACCAGCAGCCATGGAAACAAAAGGATGTAGGAATGGCATAGGGAGTGGTTTGTTACAGTCTGTACATTGTAAAGCTAAGCAAGACAGATATAGATGTATAAATAACATAGCATGCAATCTGAATGTGGATTGCAGAGCTCTTAAAGCTAAATAAAACCTAATGGACGCACTTATTGAAAGGTGCAGGGGTGGGGTAGGGGGTCATAATAAAAATATATAGCTGCTATATAAGTGAATCGTGAGTGAAGTCACCCCTGCCCACACCAACACACACACACACACACACACATACACACACACACACACACACACATATTCTTCGTCTGTCCTTTCGATTTAATGACGTCAAATGGGGACGGCAGGTCGGTTGCTGAGATCCAGTCAGTATCTGTCAATCATCTTTTTCTTCAGACAACCTGTGACCTCTTACACTTTGTAGGTGTGAAAGAAATGAAAGCACCTCATGAATTCATGACAAATGCCTCGCAATCATTTAGTTCATCAAGATTCCAGACCTGTAGCTTCTTTTTTTACCAGGACTATGTTAACTTCATTCATCTGAGACTGTTTACATCCTCAATGCTTGCATTCTCAAAAAAAAAAAGCTAGAAACTCTACCAAAGAAGCTAATCAGCTGGAACGCAGGTTTCAGAAAGCGTTTACGGTGCTCCCTTTGTTTCGGAGCAGTTAAATGAATAATTAATAAATGCAAAGTGTTAGTACAAGATGGTAGAGACCGCAGAGTTACAAAAGGTGCGAAACTGAAGATGAAGGGCGAATCGTAACAAAACGACAGGAAACGAAACTGGGCTTGGCTGGAATTACCTGACAGCAGGCAAGTTCTAGATCAAGTGTAGTAGTAGTAGTAATAATAATAATAATAATAATAATAATAATAATAATAATAATAATAATAATAAATATTACTTTTATTTCAAAAGCAAAATCTAGTGGTGCAGTGATAATTTCTGTAAGCAAACTGTGTCAAATCTACTTTTAAGAAATTTACTGCCATTCAGCATTTTCCTACAGTAATGTTCGTGTCGTGCGCTCCCCAAATTATATTTCACGCTGAAAGCTGTATAATAGCTTATTAGGCATTAAATTATGCGTATATACCGCTTCTTTAGGTGACCTGGCTCCAAAGTTTATCTAAGGTCTTATCAAGCTAATTGGCGACGCTGTGTCTTAATGCCTGTGGTGGTCCAGCCTGCGCGTTTCACCGCCAGCATGAATTAACGAAGCCTCGCTAATGGCCACCAATTGGCTCTTGTTTCGGACAAGCCCATGCGACCTGTCGGCACCAGCCAGGCAGAGGGGGAAAGGGGGCCGACCATTAAGATGCAAAACGACGTTTGATCGTTCGAGATCGCTCGTGAAAAAACAATGTTTGCAGAAGAGGAATGCAGCAAGTACTAATTAAAAACAATTAGACGCTCGAAACAATGGCGCCCACTTTAGGGGCCATAAAGCGCTCCTCCCCAAATTAATGCCCGGGGTGTCAGGACTGGTGTTTGTTTGCGTTACAGCTGTACGTGAAAATCAACATTTGCGGTTTAAGCACTTCTTAATTACAGCGCGATTGTAGCCATGCTTCTCGCTTTTTAACTTGTGTATATATATATATTATTTTTTATGGCACTAATAATAGGCCTAATATCTATCAAGCATTTTTTCAGGCTCTCTAGAACTGCACCAAAGACTTTAAGTTTACTTGATGCTAGACATATTGTTTTTTAATTTGTATGATAGATTTACATTTATGATGGGGCTTTTTTTAAACAACCATATGATAATACACCGGAGTATTAAACGACAGATTATTGTGCTTAAAAAAGATCATGAAATACAAATAGCCTATAAAATATTTCTATACATAAAAAACTAACAGCACAAAAAATCCACAAATAGCATTTTGTGTACATTTATTTTTAGCTGGTGTGTAAGAAAAAAAGCATTACAAATGCAAAGTATGAAGCCCTAAGAAAAGGTAGATCTCCATAAACCGCGCCGGGGACTGACGCTTCTCTCGGCGCACCATAGGCTCCTGCGAGCCTATCACAAACACCTCGCTCTGCCATTGGCTGGCGGGAGGTCGTTACCAGCCCGTGACTCCGCCCACACTCGCGTGATATGGAATTTGCTGGCGCCAGGTCCGACAGAGCGCGAGAGCGATTCATTAAAAGAAACACAAGCAGCGTGCAGGACGGAGACACAACACTTAATGAGCGCGTTTACCAGCCGAATCACAAAACAACATCTAACCGCGGCACAAACGTCAGGATGCAGCTTGAGGATTAACTTTATTTGCAAACGGACTAACACAAGATTTAAAAAAAAAACTGTGAAAGAGGAAGAGTGATATGCGGCCGTGTGCAGTAAGTTCATCTTTGACCAAAGTAGTTTTAGTTCTCGTTCAGGTGAAAGGGGTTTTAATTGGAATATGAAGATCCATGTTGTTAGTATTTAGAGTAAATAAATCGGCAATAAATGTTTACAGTGTCTGAATGCTGTGCGAAATGAGCTATATGTATATCTGTACTCATGTACCCTACCTTTGGGATTGTTTTTTTGTTTTTGCAGGTGTATCTAAGTACCTGAGGACTAGGTATATGGTCTTCATCCTGCAAAAGACAACCACTGTGCAAAAAGTGAAAAGGACACTTTTTCAACCACTATATGGGCTTTTTTTTGTTTCGCATTAGACTAACAACAAATACTTTGCATTTTGGGAACTATAGATGATCTTGGCATTTAGAAAGCTGCCCTAATACTGCAGATAAAATATTTACAAATAATTAAAAAAAATATCAGGAAATTTAGATTTTTATTTCCTGACAAGTCTGTACGGAGGCTTGAGCTATGGAAGTGGCTGCAGACCAGTCTCGGTGGATGGCGCATCATCACGCGGTGCTCAACGGCCAGCACCCGGACTCCCATCACCACGGCCTCACACACAACTACATGGAGCCTATGGCGCCACTTTTGCCCCCGGACGAAGTGGACGTGTTTCTAAATCACTTGGACTCACAAGGCAATCCGTATTACCCTAACTCAAGGGCAAGAGTGTCCTACAGCCAAGCGCACGGTAAGTTTTATCACTGTTTTATAACTGACTGACTAATAACATCTGTGTAGGTCTTTATCTGTGTTTTGTCACAGACCTGTATTTATTGTATGGCTATTTAAGATGTTATTTATTTATCTATTCTCTCTATCTCTCCGCATAAATAGATTTAATTTTTATATAGTTACTTTCGTATTATCACATAATTATCACATCAGTGCATTTTGTTCTATTTTTTTCCCCACGGACCTTTTGCATGGAAGTATAGTGGTCTAATCTCTGTTATTCATCGACTGATCTACGAGGCAGGACCAGAGGGTGTGTGTAAACAAACTTAACCCTGGTGACAGCTTGTCTGTGTTTTTTGGTCTGCGCTCGCTTGCAACCCGAAAATGTCAAAGATGTTGCGCACATCTCTTACCGAATAAGGTTCAATGTTATTATACCGTTAGCTTTGAACAGAACTAGAAATGATTTTAGCTCGCGAGGAAATGTTGCTGTCGATGATGCTGAACTGCCATCCCGGTAAACCGTGGCCTGAAGGTTAAAACAGAAAGGAAAAAAATGTTCAGAAAATGATAGGGAGGAAAGGGAAGTTCGTGTCACTTCTTTTCTTGGCTGTTGGACCAGAGAGAGAGAGAGAGAGAGAGAGAGAGAGAGAGAGAGAGAGAGAGGCATTTCCCGGATACAAAATAAAAAACGAAAAAAAACCCTGACAACAGTCTTTTGTTCACTTACCTACTGTAACTTGTGCGAGGAGCAGAAGTCGGCTCATCGGCTTTTATGAAAAAGGTATTTTTTTATTTATTAGCCTGATGTGTAATAATTTCCAAGGAGAAAAAGCCAAAGGCGTTGGCTTTGCTTTTGACTGGGTTGTAGGCTAAACCCTTGAAATTGAAATATTTATATATCTTATAGCCTGTGTGAGATATAGTTTGAAGATGTCGAGTTTGTGCTACTCGGGATCCGAATCAACAGGTAAGAAACGGGGCAGGAATGAACATTTAAAGCGCGCTGTCGCAAATCATAAACTGACAGCTGCTGTTTCTAATCAATGACGATTGAAAATAGGTGTTGGTTATGAATTAATATAAGGAAAATCTATTGTGTTTACAGCTCGATTGACTGGGAGTCAGGTCTGCCGGCCACATCTCCTCCACAGTCCCGGCCTCTCGTGGCTGGACGGGAGTAAGGCGGCCCTCTCAGCGGCGCACCACAACGCCTGGGCGGTCAGTCCGTTCGGCAAAGCCGGGCTTCACGCCACCAGCGCCAGTTACGCTTGCAGCGGCGGCTCTGCCACGGCGCCTGCTTCTGCCTCTCTAGCTCCGACGAGCCACGCGAGCCCGCACCCGCTCTACAACTTCCCTCCCACGCCTCCGAAAGACGTGTCGCCAGACCCGGGACCGTCGTCTCCCTCCTCCTCGGTCACGCGGATGGACGAAAAGGAGTCGGTCAAGTACCAAGTGGGTGACGGTATGAAGATGGAGGGATGCAGCCCTCTCAGGGGAGGCCTGGCAATGAGCGCGCCGCAAACGCCGTCCACGCACCATCCGATCCCCACGTACCCGGCCTACTCCATCCCCTCGGCGCACGACTACGGAGCCGGGCTCTTCCACCCAAACCTGCTGGGCGGCTCCTCCTCCAGCTTCGCGCCCAAATGCAAAAGCAAGGCACGCTCCAGCTCGGGTGAGTTGCTTCAACTTTTACTGACCAAGACATGGAGGCAAATGAACACATTAACATTATAAGCATATAATTAATGTTGGGGCTTTTTGGTTGGTATTTTGGTATAAACATTGCAGGAGTTATTTTTGGACTAAGGGATTTTCTGCCCTCGAGGTGGGAATGCAAAACCCATTAAAATAATAAGGTGTCAGTTATAATGACGCGCTTTCCATCTCGAAATGTTCGGCTAGTGAAACACAAACAGCGCCCACAAACGGGTATATTTATAACCCAAACTTCACGACACACTTGACACGTGTTTCTATGATTTGGGTTTGCCAGTGTTTAAATATTTGACAGGTTTCGATAATATCGAGAAACATGGTTAGTTTTTCTCTCCCCTCCAGGAGTTTCTTGAGGAAAAAAATCACTTGTTGACAGTGAGGCGTCCCATCCTCATGACTTAGGCCTATTGCTAAAAAAGAAAAAAAAACCGTCTCTTATTTAAAAGAGACACTTGATGAGTGGCTTAACATAGATGAGAAAAGACAAAGGGTAAATTGTTTCTATCACACATTTTTGGATAAAAGAGAATTAAAGCACAAATAAGCCATAAAAAGAGGATAATG
>JANCOA010000001.1:4614873-4629862 GCA_024363135.1 Leptodoras oyakawai | reverse complement strand
TTCCACCACCTCGGTGCCAGAACAGAGAAGAGTCGTGAGGAGTGTTTGCCCTTGGTAGATGGTGGAACCAGTCGGGCTGTCTTATATAATATGTATAAACTTATATTTACATCTTATATAAGTGTATAAACCATATGTTGTTATTGGAACATAATCAACCTTGGAGTGTAACAGTGAAGTCACTTCATGCTGGGCTACATCACATCATCCTGTTGTTGATTACTTTTCTGTAGCATCGTATATCCGTCCTGTTATATTCCTCACAATAAAAAATATATAGGTACAACAAAATCATTGTGCAATGCTAGAATAAAGCAAGACACACTATTAGCTTGCTTGGTGCATAAGACAGATCAGTCTTCCCTATGTGTGACTCTGCAGTCTAGATAATTGGCATACATTTATATCCTGATGGAGATGGTCTCTGATGGAGGTCTGGGCGTTTTCGAGGCAGGTGTGCCTCTGTGGGCTGCCATCGGGCCGAGGTGTAGATGAAGGGGTGGATGATGGATGGGGTTGATAGCGGGAGAGGCGCAGTGCGGGGTTGCGTTATCTGTCCTGCAGCCGGCCGGCCTGTCAGCGTGATGTGTGTGCTGTCTCTGCATGCTTTATGGTCCTCTTCCTGTCTGTCTTGCATCTCGGAGTGACACTGGCACCACTAAAACATGGTCTGACGCCACTCTCCTCTCCTCAGGTGCCTTCTCCTGTTCTGTGTTCTTCTGGTCTGATTTTCCTTCCCTTTATTTTCTTGTCGGTTTGTCTTACCAAATTCATGTTGCGAGTTTACTCTTATGTGTTAAGGTGAATAACAGCGCAATAAGCATCGAGGTCTGTTGTAAAGACCTGAAATACGAAAAAGGCAAACCAGCTGAACAATTTTCATTAACGAATCGTACATTTCGCACTTTTTCATTCCTTTTTTGCCCTTTTTTACTCCAGACTCAAGCATTTCTTATCTACTCAGGAACTGTTTTACAGGCGTTCAGTCAGTCTGCTACTGCAACTCTCCTTCACATTGTAATCTAAATTGACGCATTATGAAGACATTAGACACCTGCACCTTTCTGACAACAGGTGGACACGACATTGACCTCGCACGCTGCCTACTGTTCATCATCCAGACTGGATTTTGCTACATTTTCAGTATCACATATTCTTATACCAACAATACAACAAAAAAGACAGATTAAGGCTTGTTCAGAATCTCTGGGTTAAATTTGCAAGGACATACAGGATTTCAGTACAACAGTTTCAGATATCTACAGTGTTTGCCCTTTGTTCATGCCTTTTTACAGGTTTTCTTTACACTGTAAAAAGGTACGACAATATAAAGTTTGATAACAAGAATGACTTATATGGCTTTATATTAGATATCATTGTGTTCCTTATACATCTATGTACTTAATTATTATTTAAGAGAAGTCTCAGAAAGCACATTGTAATTCATTCAGACATTCATTACAGACGATCGGCCAATAAAATATATAGATACATATAAAGCATAAAAGGTAAATATAAAACATGTAGAGAAATCAGCGAGCAAAAGAAAGTGTGTGCATTTTTTGTAACATTTTCTCTTTGTCACCTTTGGTCTCTGCTTAGTTCTCTTGTAAGTAATTGAATCCTACATTTACATTTTACATTTTCTCTTTCCATTCTTATTTCTATTCTTATTTCTGTTTTTCTATACATTTTATTCATTCACTTATCATTTTTTTATTAATAAAAATAGCTCTATACAGAGTACACACAGTAACCCATTTTGTGAATTTGCAGTGCTTTTTTTGCACTCTTTTACACCTTTGATTATTTTTATGGATGTGACCTGCAATTTGTTCCACTTATTTTCTCCTTAGAGTTTTGTAGGCCTCCATCATGGCAGGCTGTTCTCCTGCTGTCCTTTAGAATAACGCTCACCTGTTCAAGCTTTATTAGAATGATTGATTAGGCTTTGTAAAATGTACCTGTCAGTCTGATCGATCTCCTCTCCTATGGGCTGTCCTGCGCTGCCTGGTGGGCTTTTTTTTTTTTTGATGAATGGAGGAGACGGACTGTCACAGACTTTTAGTTATGGCGTCTTTGATTTTACTCACCTCTCTTTCCTCCTGTGCTTTTCTTTTCCATCTTACCTTTACTCCATCTCTCTGTCTGTCCACTCCATCTTTCTCTCTTTGGCTCGTACAGATGCTCAGCTGTAAACATGGTTATTGAATATAGTGTGCTGCAGCTTCCTGCGGTTGTGCATCGCTGATTTTGATAGTCTGTCCTTATGAATGTGTGTATGAGCGTAACTTTCACTGTGTTTGTGTATAACAAATGGTTTGCTATCATTGTGATGTTCAGGGTTTCACGTCCATGCACAATTTTATAGTTTCACTATAGTATATTACACTTTCTGTTCTTTCAATGAAACATCATACTAACCAAAGTTCATTTCCGGTCAAACATAATACTAACTTTCATTATTATAGTGCTTTATAGTAACTATATTTATTAAATATGAGCCACAGAAATATCAGGACAGGGTGCATAGTAATTACAGTAGTAATAAAACTACTACTTTATATGGTTCATTAAACATGTTTAATTTTCATAAGGACACCTGATCTATCTTGTGAATGGTTTAGTAATTAGCTGATGATCTGGATCAGGTGAACTGGGAGTTAGAAAACAGTGTGCAGTGTCTTATGTGTCAGGTCCTGAGGACTCGACTTAAGACAGTCTGATATAAATCAGCTCTGAGCAAGCACTCTTTCTCTCACTCTGTCTTTAACCTGAAATTGGACTCATCAGGAATGAATGCAGGTCTGGTATGTACTCTGCACGCATTCTCCCATGTTCATGTTTCGCAGGTTACTCTATCACATGAAGGGCATCGTTCCGCATGCGTCTCCATCTCTTCCCTGCTGGTCCTCGCACCCGTCCCCTCGCCTCCTTCCACTGTCATCTCGGCCTATCAATCAAAAATGTATTAAGTCCAAAGTGGGGCCGATCAAAGACAGAATTCCTCCAAGGACGGTAGATAAGGCCTATCTCATTAATAAGTGCTTTAGCATCAGAGCGGGCCCGCGCCTGCCTCCCTGTCCTCGCTCCTGCCTTTGATATCTAATTATCCCCCCCACCACGCCCCACCCCTTAATGCTTTTGTCCTATCAGCCATGGAGCACATTTTACTGATGAACTACTGACACATGGCCCATGTTTTATAAGAAATGTTAAATATGTGTTCCAAAAAAAAGCAAACCTGCTAAGTAAAAAACACATCTGCTAGGTTTGTTGTGATTTTTTATCAAAAATAGTAATGTTTTTTGTCTTCCACTGTTAAACTGATAAAGTTACTACCAGGTGCACATCAGTGTTTTTGAGTACAGATCCAGCAAGAACAAAGTGATGATAGATAAAACCCAACACTATAATAACAAGACATTACTGTAGTTTAATTTAGTAATACTTTATTTGTACAGTCAATAAGCCACCTTTAGGCAATGAAGAGTCTAGCTACTGATTCTATACAGCATCATCAGATATGTTTCTATCGTTCAACATGTCCATATGCTCACTGTTAATTTATTATCAAAACAGTACACATGGACTGAATTGGTAAGAGTTACAGCACTCAGAATAAGCTGACTGTTTTCTCAATCATGATCTGATTGAGGTTTTTTGGCTCTTTGCCAGAATTCAGCCAACAATAGAAACTATATCTATGGACATGTACTGGAATTATGAGCTTCTCTGATTTAATAGAATATCTTTAAATACTCAATTGTTATTTTGGTGTTGCAATAATAGTTTGCTTCACAATGTTATTAGTTATATATCGCTCATAAAACATTTCCAAATTCACTTTAGCATTACAGTTAAACTACAAATAGTTGTTGAAAAATAAATGGCCTCTGAAAACACCCAGAAAACCTCTCTGGTGTGTATCCCCACCACTTGCGTGGCATTACCAGGATACCCTCTGGATCCACCGCATCCCTGACAAGGATAAAACGGGATATACAAACATAAATATACTGAAAGGATCATTTTCATACAAACAGAACATGAATCCAGTAGATCAGTAGTCCAGAGTGTATCAAATGCACTCATTTACAAATGCGCTGTACACACTGACAGCTTTACTAATGGATCAGTTCGACTCAAATTGGACAAATGGCCTGCAGTGGACACTGAGGGAACCTGAGTATAGTGTCTGAATGTTTATATGCAGACAGGACAGGCAGTGAGTTTTTAGAGCAGAACCTCCGAACACTGGGGGAGAAGAAGGACGAGAAATGAGACTGAGGGGAAAGGCAATTGGAGGAACTGGATAAAAGAAAATGGAGAGGAATGAAATGGGGCGAAACAGAGAGACAAGAAATCAGAGAAAGGGTAATAGGAGCAAACTGTTCTATTTTTTTTTCCTCTCCCTGATCTCTCTCTCTCTCTCTCTCTCTCTCTCTCTCTCTCTCTCTCTCACACACACACTGTCTCGCTCCTTGGTTTTCAGTAAGAGAACCTGTGAGAGATAAGACTAAAAGGACAGTCAGTCTGTTAGGAACAATTCTCTCACTGTCCCCTTCTCACTCCGTCTCACTCTCGCTCTATGTCTGTGAGCCTCTCTGTTTTTCTCTGTCACTCTTTTTTTGGTCTCATCCCTTTCTTTCCTTCTTTCTGCTGCTGTTCATTCTGCCTAATGGCAGCACTCAGATTTCTGTTGATGCCTACCTCGATACATGGCCCTTTCAGGACTCCGGGCAGCTGCTGGCTTCCAGTGTGGTCGTTCTGCTGGTTCTCTGGTAGCCACTTTATTAGGAACATAGCTGTTCCATTACTCGTTCATGCAAGCATTGCAATGCATAAAATGTTAATGTTACCGTTAGGCATGGCATTTGGTGCCGGACAAGGTTCAGCTTACAGGAAGTTGTCTATGGTTGTGTAAATAATCACATTGTATAACCATGGTGAGGAGAAAAGCATCTCAGAATGCACAACATGCTAAATCTTGAGATGGATGAGCTGCAACAGTAGAAGAGGTTCCACTCCTGTAAGAACAGGAATCTGAGCCTGCACTGGGGAAAGACAATCCCAACATGGCCAGTTGAAGACTGAAAAAAACATTGCCTAGTCTTTTTCCAGTTCCTGGTGATTATATATGCACATGGAAGGAATAATACAGGGTGGGCCATTTATATGGATACACCTATATGGGCCATCTATATGGATACACCTATATGGGCCATTTATATGGATACACCGTCGTGGGTCAATACACTTATATGAATACACTGTCCAGTTGAATGGCCACCAAGGTCTCTTAATCTGACCCCCTTAGACCTTTATCAGGAGACCTTGGTGGCCATTCAACTGGACAGTGTATTCATATAAGTGTATCCATATAGATGACCCATATAGGTGTATCCATATAGATGGCCCACCCTGTACATTAATAATAATAGGAAAATAATCACTTACTATGATGTACTGTTATCAGGGATGCCTATTTCATAATAGCAGCTTGTCCCAGTCTGTTTTTATTCTTATACCACAGCAATCCAAATAATTTTTTTTACAAAGGGATAGATTGTACTTTTAATCTGGTGTAGTTAAATTTAATGTTATGAAACAATACAGTTCTTCACTTAGATTATAACAGTTATAAGTAGTTACCAAAGAGCTCCTTTATATAAGCAATATAAACTTTGGGTTTAGCATTGAATGCTTGAATCTGATTGGCCAGAAGGCTCTGATAGTAGATCCAACTGCATATTAATGTTCTCATGTTAATACATACATTTCTATAATAACAGTTAACACAGGGATGGCTATTTAGCACTCTTGTAAGGAGTCTCCAGTGTCCGTGCGTTGTACCAGTTAATGTTAAACCATTCCGTTACCATTTCTCACTAAAATGACAAGGCGTGTCTTTTTGCATTATTAACTTTGAGGGAAGAAAATGAAAGGCTTGTGCAGGAACAATTCTTTAGTTGCTATAAGTCAGAACAGTTGTTGTTGGTGGTCCTCAAAACGTAACGGAACTATATTTAGATAATGATATGTTGCACTTTAATTAATGAAATTTGTTTTTAGTTTTTATTTTGTGCTGACATATACACTGTACACAATCAATAGACTACTGCCCCCTCCTGGTGCGGAGAATAATTTTTTGGAGATTCCCTATAAGCTGTTGTCTCTGCTGTGTGTCTGAATGAAACATTTCACGGAAAATGTAAGGCTTTGCTTGCTTTAGTTGAGATGGTCTTAAGATGGTTCTAAGATGTTGCCGAATTCCAGGAAGGCTCAGAACAGGCCATAAAACCATACCTAGCTGCAAAAACACAAAGTAGACTCTGTGTACTTTAGTTGAATTATACATATGGAGTAATGCTAAAAGCCTTGAGTTTTTTGTTGCTCAAAACTTTCTATGTTGTGAGTATTATTTTTTAAATATTAATTCAATATTTTAAGCAACGTTATAAGGTATACACAAAGAACAAACACCTAATACACAGTACAATTATGTAGAAATATTATGCTTGAAATGAATATATTTGGAGGGGATTATAACTCTCCCTAGTCACTCAAAGCTCAGCCAAGAAAAACAGACAGTAATAAAACAATTTAAAAACACATCCCTATTAGCACACAAAGCCTTTTAAAAAAAAAGAGAGAGAGAAAGATTTAACACAGCCTTCATCTTCCTTATTCCTGTTCAGGACATGCCAGAGTCCAAAAGAGGAACTAAAACACGTCTTAACGGAGGGAAGAAACAAGCATCAGAAGCTCGGGTCACAGGCTTTACAAAGAAAGAAATTTTTAATCCGAATACAGACTCGTCTCTTGTCCTCCCAATCCTTTCTTCACGAACGGAAATAAAAGAAACAAGGCAAAACTAATTAATTTAGTAGAAGAGAAAATTGTCTAATGTTTGGAGGAAAGAGGCAGCGGTGAGAGGATCTGAGGTAGTAAACAGAGAGAGAAAAGACGGCTTAGCGTGACTTAGTTTCTCTGTAAATATGCAGTTTAATTAACATATTCTTAAAAACACCTTGATGGAAAAACATAAAAGGTTCCACAGAAATCAGTGAATAAAGAATGCTGTTGCTGAGAGCAGGACACACGCACAGACACACAAACACACCCACACACTCTCACACTCACAAAAACGACGATCATGTAGCAGTGTTTAAGCATACTGCATTACGCACGTCCTTCATTCTGGCACATTGGCAGTGTGGTTCAACCGTAAACCTGTTAGTACTTATCTTTCCATCCAAATATTTATGTAACAATCTGAACATGCAAACAACAGAAAATATGGTGTACCAGTATCAGTATCTATATCTATAGTGCTGGTTTGTCTCAACATACCACTTAGTGTGGTAGTATGTGGTTTGGGTCCTAGCCAAACTAGTCTTGTTACAACTGGCACGCCACTTTGAATCTGTGTAAGCACTGATGTCTCGTTGCGAGTTTTGAGTGTTAACAGCCAATCAGGGGATGCACCAAATTGCACCAGACTCTGATTTTGAAATAGACAGTACCCTCTAATAAAGCTGATGAGGGTTGACTAGTGTCAGGGCTTGATATGTTCTTCTGCTTATGTCTATCTGCTGAAAACCGCAGAGTGGTTAACAATACACCCTTCATTGTAGAGAAAATCAAATAAATGCTTTAAGACAATTGCATTAAATGGTATAACTGAATTGTTCTCACTGCTGGAGTGAGAGTTGGTGTGTTTGGTGGTTGTGCTGTCTTGTGCAATTGGAAGTTTATAAACCCCTCAGCGTCACTGCTAGACTGAGAATAGTCCACCGATCAAAAATCTCCAGCCAACGGCGTCCTGTAGGCAGCATCCTGTGAGCACTGATGATGGATTAGAGGATGACTGACACAAACTGTGCAGCGACAGACAGACAGAGTTACTGTCTCTAACTTTACATCGACAAGGTGGAGCAACTAGGTAGGTGTGTCTAATAGAGTGGACAGTGAGTGGACACAGTGTTTAATCATACCAGCACTAACACACCACCACCACATCAGGGTCACTGTACTACTGACAATCATTCACCACTCAAATAATACCTGCTCTGTGGTGGTCCTGTGGGGTCCTTAAGAACAGGGTGCACCTGTATGGTCAGTGAAGCCGAGAAAATGGACAAAGAGCATAGTGTGTGGATGACTTTTTCAGAGCATCGCCGATATGGCAGGTCTTATGGAGTGTTATACAATGCTACCTTCCCAAGGCTCATTGATGAGTATGGGGAGCAAAGGCTAGCCAGTCTGGTCCGATCCTATAGAACATCTACTGTAGCACAAATTGTGGAAAAGGTTGATGCTGGTTATGATAGAAAGGTGTCACAAACCACAGTGTCTCACAGCTTGTTGTGTATGGGGCTGCGGACCTCTGTACACGACCAAAAGCACCTACAATGGGCACATGAGCATCAGAACTGGACCATAGAGCATTGGAAGAAGGTGGCCTGGTTTCTTGTACATTGTGAGGCCAGCTATGGTTGTGTGTGTCATTTCCCTGGGGAAGACATGTCACCAGGATGCACTGTGGGAAGAAAGTAAACCAGTGGATGCAGTGTGATGCTCTGGGAATGTTACACTGGGAAACCTTGGGTCGTTGCATTCATGTAGAAGTTGCTTTGACAGGCATCACCTAACTAAACATAGATGCCGAACAAGTACACCCCTTCTTGGCAGTGGTATTCCCTAATGTGGCAATGGCCTCTTTCAGCAGGATGATGTACCCTGCGACACTGCATAAATTGCTCAGGATGGTTTGAGGAACAGAACAAACTGTTCAAGGTGTTGCCTTGGTCTTCAGATTGCCCAGATCTCAATCCGACTGAGCATCTTTGGGATGAGCTGGACAACATTTTTTGCTTTTTTGTAGGCATGATATGCAATCAGGAATGCATTCATTCATTCATCTTCTTGGCCACTTATTCCTTTTCAGGGTCACGGTATAGCCGATGCTTAGCCGGCAGCATAGGGCGCAAGGCAGGAACAACCCTAGACAGGGCACCAATCCATCATAGGGCACACCACACACACAATCACACACACACTAGGGCCACTTTAGAGACGCCAATCAACCTAACGTGCATGTCTTTGGACTGCGGGAGGAAACCGGAGTACCCGGAGTAAGCCCACGCGGACACGGGGAGCAATCAGGAATGTACTGCTTTTTAAAAAAAGAATAATAAAAAGACAGCTGCCCTTTAATTTCCCATTTAATTTGATATTTGGATGAAAACTCATTAATAGTCTTTGAGTGAATAAACTACTCGGAAGCCGTTGTGCAATTTAAGAGGGGCTGGAATTGAAAACGAACACTATAAATGTACTGTGTGTGCGTGTGTCTCTGTGTGTCTGTGTTCACTTTTTGCATTTTGACCTTCTCTTTCTTAATTAGATGCATTGCCTCACTACATAAACAAGCCAAATGTGGGAGCTACTGAAAACTGAATTACACATACGTAGGCTAACAATTACATCAATTCAACATCTCTCTCTCAGTTTCTCCGCTCGCTCACATACACACACTTACATGGAGTGACCTGCGTTTGCTCCAGGGCCTGAGGGCTTAAATAACTGTCTGGTGCCAGGCTGCTGCACCCAAGGGCTTGTGGGAGATGAGGCAGGGGTCGCTGAAAGGCTGGTGTATGTATATGTGTTCTCAGTCCGCCTGTCTTCCTCCCTTTACCTGACTCTGGTCATGGGATCTCCATTCAGCTATAGAGTCAGCAGACTATGAGAGCAAATAGATAGAGCTTGACCTTTGCATCTCTTCCTACTTGGGAGAGCAGAGCAGCAATCCCAGAATTCCTTTCTGCCACTTCTGAGAAAACAAAACAGCCCATTTTTTGAACACGTCTGGGACGAAATACATTTTTGGTAATCACATGAGTGTCAATTTTCATTTTAGAGCAATAATGGGAGAACTTGGAGGTGCTGGTGTTTCTGTGTGAGTGTGTGTGTGTGTGTGTGTGTGTGTGTGTGTGTGTTGCCCCAGGGCAGTAGTCTCTCTCCATCTCTCTGGGCACGTGGGGATTGGCTTCATGGGTGGCACAGCTTAGATGGAGGCTCTTGGGCTTGGTCTGGTTGTCATTTTGTTACACGGCCAGTGTGTCTGCCTTTTTCCCAGAGATCCCGGGTGAGAGAAGGGTCAAGGGGGTTCTGTCCAGTATGTTTTGGGCATTCTGTGTGTGTGTGTGTGTGTGTGTGTGTGTGTGTGTGTGTGTGTGTGGCAACTCCGTCCACCGAAACATCTAAAAACAAACAGTTTGCTCTCATCAGATCGTGTGTGCTTTGAGCTCAGAGAGAGCGAGAGAGAGAGAGAGATGAAAGCATGCATGCAGATTCGCAGACACACACACACACACACACACACACACACACACACACATACACACACACAAACATGACAAAGCCAGTTTTCTCTTTACCCAGACCACCTGAAACAGGAAGTGACATACACTGTTCATGTTATAATTCAGTAACACACAGGTCAATCAAGTAAAAAAGGAAGCTCAACACTTAGCGATAATTACAGTCACTTCACGACTCTCTATAACAGATCCACAGTGAGCAGACCGGGGGGCATTTCCGACACATTTGGGGATCTGTAAGGTCAAAGATCGACACCGCTTTAAGATTTTCACACTCCCCGTCCACCATACGATTGGCCCTCACACTCTGCAGTGGTTGCCACAGGCTTCACTAATTGAGCAAACAGGAAAAGGCCAAACACGTTCAGCGCAATCAGACAGCGAGCTGATCAGGTGACCCAAGAGAGGAGCGGCCGATTGAGTCCAACATAGGGGTCACTGCCAGGTCATCATAACTCGCCCAAAGGCAAAACAGATGGAGGGAAGAATGGGCAGCCCGTCTCTCTTAGCTCTCCTTCAGAGAAAGGATTACACTGTGTTTAGCTTCATCATAAAGCCCTGGTTCGTTTATACAAAGATGAGCTTCTGGCTGCATGTTAACTTTAGCACTATATATTCAAATGTAACGTCTGGCCGAAAGTTTGTGAATTCATTCGTCATGAAAGAATGATATTTTGCGCATAAAGGAGCAGTTTGGTGATAAGGTCTGTTTTACACAGTTTGCTCTTTGGCTTAATGTTTTAAGGCAGAGGTTGACAGGCTTTTGTGTTGGCAGGGGACATCTTTAACTGTGAATAAAATCCCACAGATTTATTTTATTATATTATATTATAATAATAGTCAAATAATACTATTTGATGCAATAGTCCTTTCTGTTTCTGAATCACAACTTGTATTATTAAAGGTATTATATTTAGGGGTCCAAGCACCAAATTCAAGTCCCAATGTGGAAAACACATGGAGTTGTATTTGGTGCTTGTGCCCCTAAATGTGATAACTTTAATGATATGGGTTGTGATTTCTACAACTGTAACAAAATGTATGGACCACCTGACCATGCTTCACGGACCCCTGGAGGACCCCACTTTAAAAAACACTGTGGGAATTCGCTACAGTGGTCTACAATTTATTTAAAGATGCATGGTTTACTTTCCACAACTTTGGATAAAATAAGGCTAAAATAGATATCAATAAGTGTTTTTTTGTGAAACGTTCAGTTTGTTCTCCATCTTGAGTAAATGGTAGTCTGATCATTTTTGGATGTGCTGCTCATGGAAAGTTGAATTAACATAGAATGCTGAACATAAACCCAACTACAAAACAATTTTGTCTTCTCAAAATTGTGAATGTAAACTTCAAAACAGTTGGTGGATTTCCATATTTGTGTCTTTTGATGTTCTTTAAAAAAAAATTATAGTTTTGTAAAGAAAACAGGTGAGGTGTTTGGATCACATTCTCATTATTGTAATATGGTCAACAATTACATATGGAGCTTTAGAACACAGAGGCAAATATAGAGGAATGTAATGTTAAGGTTGCAGCCATTTTGGCCAACCAGAATAAATTCATCCTTCAGCACAATCTGCTATCACTCTACCTCCAAAAATGAAGGAGGAGTTTTCCAAAAAGCTGGAATAAAGAAAACACATGATGTGAAGATTTGACTAAAGAAAAATGAGCAATGTTCTCATTACTATTAGTGATTTTGCGTTGCTTTCTTTTACCAAATCCATGGGAATTTAGCCATTTATGGAATCATCACATGATCAAAAAGCCCTGGACTCTTACATTTCAAATATCCTTGATATTTTTTTTACAAAATCATGTAACTGTGATGGCTTTAACACTGTCAATCGAAGCAAATCTGTTAAAACTGGGCTTAGTCTTTCATAACCTACTACATTATCCTTGAAGGTCCTGGTGCAGAACTAAAGAAGCAAACATTAGACACCAGCCATGTCCTAGCATTCGGGGGAAAGAGAAAGTTAAAAATGGGTCAGAAAAAGTGACATTTTATCAAAGATTGTTGTAGATGAGTATTGTTCATACACACCGTGTTTACTCGGTGCACTAGTCTTTGCTCAAAAGAACTTTGAACCTGAGTTCTCAAATAGGCTTGAAATGGCAGGCTGTAACCCTCTCCGTCTAATTGAATCAGCATCCTGTGCAGCGTTTTCCCAGCGTGGAACAGCACTCCTGTCGTCTGTCTGTCTGCTCTCTCTTTTACTCTTACACTTTCTATATTTGAGGGGTTTTTTTGTTTGCTTGTTTTTTTCCCCTCAGCTTATCACGCCATCTGGAATTCAGCTCCATAAGTCTGATAAACATGGGGCACCAGTATGTCTCTCTCTCTCTCTTGGTCTCTCTCTCTCTCTCTCTCTCTTAGTCTCTCTCTCTCTCTCTCTTGGACTTGCTCTCTCTCTCTCTAGACATAATTGTGATTTAACACAAGCATGACAATATGGGACTTCCAACAAAAACATTTAAACAAACAAACAAGGAAGATAAGTCAGAAATATGTAAAGTATCTTATCTTAAACGTGTAAAATGGTAAGAATGTTGTTTCTTGTTGCAACAAGAACACGGCTCGTACCTGAGAGACACGTCTCGTTCCCGGGCTGAATCATGATGCCTTTATGACCTTTTCTCTCTCAGGTCAGCACTTTTGTAATAGTAAAAGCGGTAATTGCATGTAACTTGAATACATGCAACTCAAAAATCTTGCCTCCTTGTTTTAAGACTGCGTGTGGTAATGAACAGATTCTCAAACATAAACTCTTCAACTCTTCACTCTTCATTCTACCGAGTACTTTTCAAATGGATTGGTAAATGATATTTTTCCAGGTCGCACTGTGATTTCTTTAAAAAAAAAAAAAAAAAAAAAGCTAATTTCTTAAAATAAACAGGCAAATGATCCATTTATTTATTCATTTGTACCTTTTTACCTTAGTCCTGATTTGTATGGCAGCGTCCTACACTGACACGGAATGGAAAAAAATAACGAAAAATAATAACTGCTGTTGTTTTAAATAAATAAATTAAAAAAGTATATAAACATAACGTACATTAAGAAAAAAAAATCACATATGTTTCTCACATGTGATTATGTGATCAATATATCAATATATGGTGAAAAAAGTAAACAGATTGCACCAATAGTCTGATTCCAAGTACTCATCGTGTAAATAATACATAATAATAATACATAATAAATGAATGGTGGAAAAATAAAAACACGTGCACTCCATGTGAAAAGTTCAGGTTTAAAGTTCACACAAGGTGATTACTTCATGGTGCTTTTCCATGAGGGCTAATATTTGCTACAGTTTGTATTTAATTTAGGAGATTTTAAGAAAAAGGGGCCAAATTATTTGCTATGAAGTATTTTATGGTAATGATGATTAGAAACATTCCTTCCCCCATTTTTAAAAATGTAAAAATCCATAATCCAACTGAGTTTTTGCGATCACTAACATTCAGATTCCTTAAACCATGTGTTTTTTGGCACTTTATGTTCTGGCTGATTAATTCATTGATTGTGATTATTTTTAAAACTGCTATATTGTACACGTTTATATACAGTATAGCTTATATATATATATATATACACGCTTAAGGTGATGTGAGATTAAGGATAGGTGGTTTAGTTGATTTGTACTGAGGGTGCTTGCTTCCGTGCGAATGGTACACTCATTTATTTTCAGTAGTTATGGTGTGATCTGGGTGTGAAACCTAGATTTATTTTAAAATTTGTGATGCTTTCTCACATTTTTATTTTCATACTTGGATTGTACTTGTGTACTTGCACTCAGCGCAGGATTAGAGTGAGATATATATGATTTTAGGGGTGTAAAAAGGGAGACTAAAAGGGAAGTGAGAGAGAGAGAAAGAAAGAGAAATAGAGAGGGCTTGGCTATAAGAGCTTAGAGATGAAGGAAAAGAAAAAGAGAGACAGAGATAAAGGCCAGGCAGCCATGTGGGTGATTCCAGCCTCGCTCAGGTGTGTCCGACTAGCAGCTCCGAGAGACAGACAGGCGGGCAGACTGGCGTCGACGGCCACACGCGTGTCCTGCCACGCCACACGCCAAGAGCCCGCATACCACTGCGCCCACACACGGGCACAATGAGTGCTCAGTCCTGCATCACGCATCGCCGGCAGCAGCAATGCCAAAAATTCCAACACAAAGGTAAAGCTGATGTGTGAGCCAGAGGGGGTGAAGGGTGACACACTAATCACTGCACAGTTCACACAACCACCGTACATACACACATACCGTACACGTGACCTTGAGCTGTTTTTACATCAGATAATAGTTACATGTGTATGGAAAGTCATGGTGACACTCTTCAATAAAAAGGATTTGAAGGATTTGTTCCACATGTTGGCCTCCGTGTAACTGAAGCTGAATGATCAACCTTACAATATTGCTCTTCTTCTGCATATTAACCATCAGCTGAAACTTGATTGAGCTTCCTTTCTTTGACAAAGGTTGTTAAAAGCAGTGGCGTGATTGAGAGAGTTCAAGAAGCATGAAATGATTTAAAGCAGGAATCTAATAATCATGTACATGAATAAAGCATGCACTACGGAAGAAAAACGG
>JANCOA010000001.1:4491497-4502130 GCA_024363135.1 Leptodoras oyakawai | reverse complement strand
TGGTGCAATGTGCAATTAATGAAGTTTGGCCACCAGGCTGGTCCAATTTAGCCATGAAACCTCCCACACTAAAATGACAGCCGTTTCAGTTTCATTGTCTAACCCCTGTATACGTATATTAAAATCTAGTGGAGTACAATATTTCCTTCTGTAATGTAGTGAAGTGGAAGTGTAAAGTAGCATAAAATGAAATACTCAAGTAGTGGACACATACCTCCAAAATGTACTTAAGAACATTATTTGAGCAAATGTACTAAGTTACTTATCCCTGCAGCATAGCACACTTTCATATATTCAAATATTATAAACATGAATTAAAGTGTTTCTCGGCTGAATATACAGAACGCTACGGACCGTACCGGTTAAAGCTGTTTATCTTCATATAAAAGTAGTAGCCGCTTCTGTCAGATCTGCTGCGATATACGTGAAAATGAATCAAAACCTGTCAGCCAATCAAATTCAAGAATTCGATGGTGCTGTGGTATAATGTGAGATTTTTCTCCCCTTCAAATTTCTGGTGAATATCCTTTGAAATAATTGGACTAAAAGGATTAATCAGATTGTCTGATTGACTGCAGGAGATTCAGCACCAAGCCACAAAACATGCCATAAAAGTCACTGCACTATTACTGTAATAAAAGCTTTAAACACGCAGAGGGCTGGGAACCATGACAACAACAACATCATTGCAGTGATCCGGTTTTCCTGGCTGTGCCACGCCTTGCGTTGTTGTCCAGGCCCGCAGGGGAGTCTGGGAAACGAGTGCTGCCTGTCTCCACCCCATCCCGCTGACCCCGTCTCCTCGCCCCTGTCTAGCATTTCCTGTAAACACAGGTTTCCTCCCTTCGGACCACCTGGTAATGAGCTCAGAAGGTCGGGCACCAAGAACGACCTGGACCGGAGTGACCGCACCAATAATGATGTAATGATGGAGATTTGTACATCACAGAATTTACATTTTCAGTCTCCTATAGTTCTCAGATCTCTAAACTGAAAAGCTTCTGAACTTGTTGGGATTGCCGAGAACCTGGCCATTCAAACAGATCGAACCAAGAATGCACTATACAGCGGAAGTCCCATTACTGTCATATTACTCAAGCCATTGTTATGCCGCTGGGTTGCTTTTCTTGATGCAGGAAGTCTTAGAAATACTTCACCCTAATATTTAAACTGCGCTGTTCACAAGTCCAGGACTGTTAGATAATATTCTAACATTCAATATGCAGAATAAAGACAGATGATTACTCACTTCATTCTCATCCAGCCGTGAGTTAATCATAGTGTCCTGTTTCTGGTCATTATCCTTATTATCAACTACACAAATGATAATCAAGGCACTACAACTTGCCGGATTTAGTATAATTTACTGCGTGTGAAATGTCAGACTGAAGCATTTATTTAATGAAAACCTCCATTCATATTATTATTCCTAGTATGTGGGCAGTGTAGCTTAGTGGTTAAGATGTAGGACTACTGACTGGACGGTCGTGCGTTCAAATCCCACCACAGTCACTGTTGCACCCTTGAGCAAGGCCCTTAACCCCTAAACTTCTCAGCTGTGTCGCTCTGGATAAGGACATCTGCCAAATGCCATAAATGTAAATGTAAATATTACACTGTACTCTGGTAGGACACCTTGGAGTGTTATGTGTCAGTCTGGATAGGAAGCATTCATGATGCAAAAAGTAAGCCAGATGTTATACAAATAAAAATGTGTCCACCTTTGACAAAGAAAACCCACCTGATCCATATTACATAACATACACGGTCCATGAGTGCATTTACGGAAATGAAACCAAATAGGCCACACCCTATTTTGCATAAAGCAACTGGAAATAAGGAACAGCACAGGAAGCTGGTGGTCAGTTCAAAAGAACTAATTTGCCTGTTACATTTGATACGGGAACTGGATTTTAATCTGAATAACCAGAGACACCGAGTTCAAATGGATATGGTTACAAGATGCATGAAATTACCAGATGTGAAAAGCAAAAAAAACATGAATAAACTCTTTCATGACATTATGGGTCCACAGCCTCTTGGTTCCATTTATAACAAACCCAACAAGAGGAACTTTCTGATTGACCAGGTGCGAAAGTTATCGATCACTCCTGTCACGGAGCCTCTGTCATCAGCAGGGGCAATGTCAACCTCTTTACCGAAGGTGTTAAAAATCGTCTCTCTGCCAACAAAAGCAGGTCAGCACAGCTCCGGTGTCCAAGGATCTACCCTAGATGAAGGGTGGCTAAGAGTGCCTGTCCTTTATCGCGAGCAGTCAGCACAAAACCCTGCAAGATTGTGGTCGCACAATGAGAGAAATCAATAATGTCAGCAGGAGAAAAGACCCCTGGGCTCACTGGAGTACTCACTGCAGGATGCTCAAAGTGGCATGTAAACAGCGTGGAGGCTTCTGTCAAGATACGGATGCGCCTGCACAAAAGGAGTTCACCAAAAAGAGCAAAAGGGTTTAAAATCGCAATCAGGGAAAAAAATAGGGTCGTTATCTCTCGGACGAGGGGTGCAGAGGTGAAGAACCTGTCCCTGTGCTGCCGTGTTGGTGCGATGGGTCTTTCTACATTTAGTGCTAAACAATATGAATGATATTCAGCGAGAATAAAAATGCACATTTCCCCAATGCTCCTCTGATGAAATCAGATTAAAGTGATGCCCGGTGGCCGTTTACAATGGTTAGTGTCTAGGTTACCGTTGGAGATCATTTACCAGAGGTGTGTAATGATGACTCCAGGGCTTTCATACAGACGAAAAGAGAGACTAGAGAGGGTAATTTGGCTATAGACGAATTAGAGAGTGACCCTTTTCAGATACAGATAAAGGATCCTGCAAAAATAATACAACAATAATACAAAAGAGTAAAACTCATTTTATTATTAGAAATACGATTTGGAAAACCTTATATTTTCTGTACCAGCCTTAATGGAATGAAGAGTGCAAAGCCCTGCACAGTAAAGCCAGCCACTGCAAGCACTGCAATCAGTCCATCTCAGCTGAAGTATCCTTAATAATATGAATTAAGTAAAATCTTCTCTAAGAATATAAAAAAACACACCCTTTTGTGCTAGCCCGTTCTCATTTCCTCCTCTTTATCATTCCGAACTGCAATAAAAGTGAAAAATCACCCCGGATTCAAATCCAGGTTCTTCATTTGCTCCACTATTTATAACACCGGTTCTATCTGGTGTCTTCCATTGTGCATACGCTGAGGTTAGCGCACCAGAAGAACCATGAACTCCAGCAAATGAGAAAATGAGATAAGCCTTCCCGCAAGCACAGTTCATCTTCTTGAACCCAATGAGCCTGTACCCCGCAGGCTGCTCTTCTAATGTACCACACAGATTGGAAACCTGGGTAAGCAGGTGCTAGCAGCTTATTCACATCTGGATCCTTGGTGTCTCACTTGGGTTATTAATCAAACCCCATCAAAGCGTATTCCATTTCGGGTAATACGTTTGGTAAATTCGTACATCATCTGCGCAGCTGTTTACGACCGCAGGCTCGAGTTTGATCATGCAAAAAAAAAAAAACTGTTATTTGATTAAGAAGGAATTAAAATCCAATTGACCTTTGGTGCACTTTAAATACAATTATGATATAATGAGAAATTTCCTGCACATTAGTACTGAAATGTAGTTATATTGAAAACATTAATATCACGGTCTAAATCTGGCTAGGAAACCAGCCCACAATTGAGCATCTGACACAGTGTTGTTTGTTCTGCAAGCAAGTCTTAGCAGGAGTATTCTCAGACAGAGAAGTGAAGGCAGAGCTATCAGACTGGCCAAGCACTGATCCCATTTCCTGTTACATTGTTTTGGCCAGTGCTTCCTCCAAACTTCTGTGATGGTACTGCCATTGTGTTTGGAGGAAAAGCTTTCAACATTCTCCACATGAGAACTCTCCTGTGGCTTATAGTGTGCTAACCTGCCACTAAACTACGTAGTACTGCAGTACTGAACTTGAGTACTAAACTTGAACAAGTCTTGAGCACTATTTGTACATTCTGGTCTCCTCTCTTAAGTAATGCTGGAGGATGTCTGTAGTAACAATCAATCGTTTTTGACGTGGTTAAGGTGTTGGGTTACTGAATAGAAGGTTGGGGATTCAAGCCCTAGCACCACCAAGCTGCCACTGTTGGGCCCTTGAGCAAGGCCCTTAACCCTCAACTGCTCAGTTGTATAAATGAGATAAATGTAAGTCACTTTGGATAAGGGTGTCTGCCAAACGCCATAAATGTAAATGCAATGTACATGACCATACCATAGGCTATACCTGTGTAAGGAACTCAATAACTTACCCAAAGCCACCAGAATATTCACTTCTCAAAGGAGTCCATTTAAACACCGTCTGTATTTTATTGCTTTGCACTTTAAACTCGGTTTCTTTTTGTTTTGTTGTGAGAAGACAGATAATGAATACGGCTTTAAACAAAACTGCTTCAATATAGGACATGCCACTCATGCAATACCCACTATTACATCACTAGGATAAGGAAAATCCTTAGATCTTACTCACCTCACTCTTTTACGCATCTGTAAGCTTGAAGGGAAAAGTATATGGTTTATTTCCTATCACCTATACTATTTCCTATCACATGGTACCACAATCAGGGATATCTACGTACACTACAACAAGAAAAGTAAAGAAAAATTTGTCATACCTCTCTGTCTCTTGGTCTTGTGTACTAGTTTTGGTCTCTATTCCTGCAAAGCTGTTCATGTCAACATAACCGTCGTTCTCGTTTGCAGTTGCTGTCCGATTTTGGTCATCGAAGAACCCAGTGATCGTGACGGCCCGAGTGGGCCTCCCTTGAGGAATCTGAATATTCTCATAGTCTGAGCTCATGGCTGGAATGTTTTCATAGTCAGAAGTATCAGCGCTTGGGAAGGAGATGGATCGAGGTTTGGTGAGAGGGAGTGGCATGAAGGGAGGCCGAGAGCGGTCCTCAAAAGACTCCACTCTGGAGATGCCCCTGCTGCCGTAAGTCTTGGGTATACCTTTCTTCTTCTGCCTGTCTTTGTAAACCACAAAGGTGGCCGGAAAGTCTGAGTTGCGCTGTGGTTTTATGATGCGAGACTGTTGCGGGGAGTTGCCATTACTCCTCCGATCCAGCTCTATTACCCGAACAGGCCCGTGGTGGCTAGATTCAGATGATGATCTGGAAGAACGTACACTGCCATCACCGAGTGATTTGCTATCGGTTTTCCTCCTAAACTTTAGAGCCAGGAAACGCTTGAATGATGTTTTCTTCTTTTTTGGTTTATCAGTAGACTCGTGTTGAATAAGTAGAGAAGGGGAACTTTTAGTGATAGGCCTCTTGGTGATGTAAGCTAGCTCAAAGGGTGGTGGAATGTCAACGAGAGATGTAGGTGTAGACACACCACTGGAGGACTGGTGGCTTCTTTGGGAGAAGCTCCCAGAAGAGGTGATGACACAAGGAAGGGAGAGAGAGTCTTCTGTCCGTCTCACTCTGTTGTCCACTCTGGGTGAATTACTGCCCTCCAAGTGGGCAGACAAAGTCATGTCTCGGCCCTCCGCAGAATACGATCGTGGGTAGAACAGAAAACGTCTAGAGTTCAGTGAAGGAACCGGATGATTGGACTCTGAACTGTTTGAAACCTTTAATACATCTCCATTTTGGTCCAAGGCCACAGTGTAGTAGTCATGAGTCTGAGACTCATTGCCTGTCTCCTCAGGCACAGTCTCAGGGACATATCCGGGTACTTTCCCAGAAAGTGACCGTGAACGAGTCACAATTGTCTTTCTGTCCAGAGTGATAAAGTTCTCTCCTTCAGAGTCAAATCCTGCCTCCTCGTAAATGTGCTCATCACTGTCTGAGTCTGAGTCCTCAAAAAAAGGCACTATGTGGCAGTCAAGGTCTTCTATGTCCTCCTCAAATGCCTCAGTGGTGTGGGCAAACACTAAACGGTTTGTTAGCTCAGGAGTCCGGCCCAAGTCTAGGCCAGGGGGCACTGTAATATCACAAAGTCTAAGACGTGGTTGGCAGCTGTTTCTCTTGCTCACATCAACTTGTCTGCGAATGGCTGAGCGCTCCTTTGCGCTCTTCCCTGTAGTTTTACGAGTCATGTCCACAGGTTCATCTTCATCGCCTATCTCTACATAATCCTCAGATGACACGCACTCCAGCAGCTGATCATCTCCATCCTGACATAGAGACTCGTCTATGTTGGCATATTCATCCACTGCATCTCTGTCCTTAAGCTCCTGCTCCAAGGGTTCATCAGATGAAGTCGCATTGTGCTCCACCTGAGCCAGTTCTTCCGCTTCTGCTACATCATCAGATGAGACATAAAAAGGCTCTTGAGTGGATCCCATCTGGGTTTCAAGGTCCTGTGCTTTCTCCTCACTACATTCTTCATCTGTACACTCCAGTTCAGGATCTGAGGTGCTCATAAGATCGGCAGGCACCACCTCTATGACAGAATATGGCTCGTACGAATCCTCTCCCTCTGAGAATCTGAAACGTCCTGATTCATCTTTGGTGGCACGTTCTGGCTGCCATGCACTGGTGTCATCCAGAGATCCAATTACATCATATGGGTACTCCTCACACAGCGAGGGCTGACTGCCATTCACAGCCTGGGAGAGAAATCCAGCCGCCGCATTTGATGAGTCCTCTGTGCTGCACACTGCACTTGGATTTTTGCCCTCTTCGCATAACTTAGTGGCTGTAGTATCTACTGGGGTTCCACACAGAAACTCTCTTTCATTGAAATAAGGCTCCTCTGTATCCTCTGTCAGTGCCTCGGCATTATCGATCTCTGCATACGTACTGCACTGATTTGTGGTGGATTCCTCAATTTCTTCATAAGGGCTTGGTGTGCTGTCGTTTGCCTCTGATTCATGCCTTGTTTGAAACTCCAAGGCGGTCTGCTTCTCGGCAGGATCATCTGCTGTATCATCAGGATCACCTGTGCCAGGTTGTGGGTGTATATCATCTGTCTCTTTGATGTGGTCTATAGCAGCTGAAACAGTAGTTACAATAACATCGTTGACCTCATTCGAGGAACCTGCATCGACTACTTCAAAGTGGCTCTCCTCTTCTTCTACAGATATTTCATCGCTTTCTTCTACCCCCATCTGCAGCACCTCGTCTGTTTCTTTATCATCTATGCCATCGTGGTTGTTGTGGTTCCGTACGAACTGTTCAGAAAGATCCTCTTTGTCAGGCTCCCTTGCTGGGTCAGCTTCATCCTGCGTGGATTCTGATTCACCGTCCTGTGCTAAGTCCAGTTCGGACGTGACGTCTCCGTTACTGACGACGCATTGGCCGTGTTCATCCTCCTGCTTGGTGGAGAGTTTGGGCTTTGGAGCAACTGGAGGTTTAGGACCTCGGGAAGACAGACAAGGTCTTGCCATGAGGGTGGAGCGCACTGTGATGGCTAGACGACTTTGGATCTCTGGATGAGGTGTCTGAAGTCGCTTCTGATAATCTGTAAAACAGATAAAGAAAAGAATGAGAAAGTATTTGACATCGAAGCACTATAGAAATCATCTCTCTCTTATGGAGTATGTAATTATAGTCAAGTAAAATGCTCTGTTATCTTAATAGGTTCCTGCTACCCACATGGATGCACAGTATGTGCAGCAGTACTTTCATTTTCTTTGCATTTGATCTCTATTAAAGCAGAAATTATATTTCATATCTACAAAAATAATAAAATAATAACAAATGTACAGCAAATGCACAGTAATTACTCAAAAATACAACAAGCACCATGTTTTGGTAAAGAAACATTTCTTCTGTCTAGACTCAGTCATAATTAAACAATAGATAAAGAAGCTCATGTCGTGTTTATGTTACACTTTAAAGTGTAATCACATATTGTATCAGAGCACTAACTGCTAACCTGGACCACATAAAGAGATTCTGTGCTACGTCGGCGCTTACATGACCATAAAACATTTTCAAGCCAAAGACAACAAAACCCAAAATAATAACCTTCCGACCCCAGTGATGAAAACCAAAGCGCATCCTTAAACAGGGTTAATGTGTGTTTGAGGCCTCTTTGGTGCAACACACCCTTTCTCTTAACAAAACTCATACACCCTTTGCCTCTTCCTGTTATTTAGTACCTGGCTTGACGCACGTCCTACTAAACTCCCTTTGCACTTCTGATCTCCCTGCGAAGATGTTGTTTTCCCAGCGGCACAAATGAACTGTTACAGCAGACGCTCCTGGAAGCTGGTGTCTCAGGAAGTAAGTGCACAGGGAAAGCACATCATTGGCGTTGCCATCTTAAATCCTAATCCTAATGTCTTTCAGTTACAATGTCCACTTTTCTGCCCATTCCCGCAATGATTAACAATGCAAAAGTCTGATGTGTGGTTTTTTTTCCCCTTAGAATGTCAAAGAACAATAAAAAAAGAGAAACAATACGGCCGTCCGAGTTCAAAACAGGATATGAATTATGCAACAAAGAATTTGATTAAAACAGGACAGAATGGGGGAAGACAGTAGGCCGGGCCACTGGATTGTGTGAAGCCAACAGGACATGATCTCAGCTGTGGCTGGTGTGAAACACAAGCCATCTGATAATGAGGTAGTAGGTGCATCAGCTGTGATAAGCCAGAGGAAGGCAAGGGAGAGACATTACAGGAATCACTTGGTGAGAATAATGGAATGCTATATATATATATATATATATATATATATATAAAAAAGAAAATATTGAGACTTTCAGAAGAAATAAAAAAGAAGACATTGACACTTTGACACATCTTTGTCTCTCGTCTGAGGATAATGATGAATGTATTATGCACTGGGTTAATTTGGCACAGGGGGATTTCTCTGTGCAGATGCTTATTAACACAAAAACCTCATGAAGGACTATAGCGAAGGAAAACTCTGAATCAGAGCCGACGTGAATTACAATGAACTTACGTCCGCGTTAGACGTTTCCAGAAAGTGATTTCATGGAAATCTGGATTCACATTTAACAGTACTTCCTTCATGAGGTGGCAGTGGTGAAGGAAAACTCCCTGAAACGGCATCTAAACTGGGATCAGCAGAAGAACCTGTGCTCTTAGTGATGAGGGACGTTCAGGTTATGATGATGAGTGTAGAAAAGTGAAGACAAACAGAACTCGGTGTGAGAATAAGCATGTAAGAGCGTGTAAGAGTGTGTAAGAGTACCAATCATGGGACGGTCTTTATGATAACAGCAGCAGCTACTGATTAAGGGCAAATCTACAGCACTTGACAGTCCCTGGGTTAGACTAAGGATGCACTGAAGAGTTGGGTGTTGTGTGGATGTGTCCAGGATGCTAGGAAACGTGTTTTACAAAATCTGTCAAAATGTGAAAATTCACCTGTGTTGATGTTCATCCGGATGTCATCCGTCGTAGCGTCTGAACGTCCACATCGTTCCCTTCTCCTCCTGAATGCCTCCTGAACGCCTGCTCAGTATCCAGCACCAAAATATATCCTTTCGTCACTCCGAGGACATTTGCATAAAGAAACACGCGTTAAGCATGACTTACTGAGCTTCTTCCCCACATCTTACACAAGAATTTAAAAGCCGGTGTGTGGCATCCCTGCTGTAGAAAGTGTGTGTGTGTGTGTGTGTGTGTGTGTGTGTGTGAGATAAATAGATAGAGGGAGAGAGTGAGAGAGAAAGAGAAACAGACAGAGAGGAATGAAAAGAAGGAGAAAGAGAGAGGGAGAGAGAAGGGGGGAGAGAGAGAGAGAGAGAGACTGGGAGGACTGGGCGCGTACTGGCTGCTGTGCGAGCGGCGCGCGTGCCTGACTTTCTGCGCTCTGGAACGGGAGGTGTGTTTGCGCGCGCGCTTCCTGAGGAGGTTCCTGAGCCAGTCCTCTAAACCAATCAGACCAGTAAACCAGTTACACTTACTGAATCGCTAATGAGTTTACACTGACGGGTCTGGGATCTGGATCTGGTTGACATGCTGCAAAAAATGGATGGCAAACTAGGGGTCACGGCACCACCACCCTAACTGTGATTTATCCTATACTACAACTATTCTGACATGTTACTGGATATCACGTTCAAGCCATAGAATGCATGCTATTTTATTATTATTTTTCTCCCGACACCCTGCACTGGCAGTAGAAATAAAGAGAAAATGGACACATCCAATGGACTTCTCTGTCTGTCTCCATGAGCATTGAGGGAGGAAGAAGAAAAATATCCTGAAACATTTAGTGAGTATGGTGATGGCAAACAATGAGGAGAAATCCAAATGCCAAGGCCTGGGGTGGCCGGAAGTTCATAATGACTAGCCTGTTTAGGGTCGTTTGTCCAAAACAAGTGCTATAGAGGCTGTGTAAAGTGTCATTAGCAAAATAAGTAGTTTTAGGCACCCTGTTGTTTTTAGGTACAACTTTTGTTATTGATGTTTCTTTTCTTTTTTTTTTTGAGTCCCATATCAAGCCGGTACAAAAGATTTTATATGTCCAAACATTACTGGACCAACAAAAAAATGATGTTTACATAACAGAGCACGTTTCAGACACAAAGCATGATGAAGGCTGCTGGGTTTTGCATGCAATAAATAGAAGTAAGTGTGACAGTCAAAGTCTCCAGAAGAGCTGTGGCGGATTCTCCAAGACGCTCAGTAACACTTACAGCTGATT
>JANCOA010000001.1:4465597-4476519 GCA_024363135.1 Leptodoras oyakawai | reverse complement strand
GAGAGAGAGAGAGAGAGAGAGAGAGAGATACAATAAAACACACTGGTTAAATAACCATAGTGTTGTACACTTTTTGTCCCTTAAGGCTATACAGGGTATAAACCATGTATATGTATCCTCAAGGACACTTCATTAACATTGCCATTAACACAACGCTACAAACAATGTACTTTCTAGTATCTACACATTCTGGATGCCCCTCGCTGCTGATTTTCATGTTCATTTGTTGTTTTGTTTACATCATGTCTCCTCCCCTGCCTTGTTTGTAGTTGCGTCCCTCTTGTTTCATGATCAGCATCACCTGTTTTGAGTTATCCACTCGTGTTGCCATTTTGGTTATTGCCTGTCTTCTTTTTGATCTCGCTCTCGCTCTATTGGTTTTTTGTTCTTGCCTTTGCCCTTCTTACACTGTTTATTCATCGCCTGACCCTCGCTTGCTCCTTGACTGCCGTATTGAATTGTTTCCCTGTATTTATTTAATAAACACCACTTTCATTAACACAACACTACGAACAATGTACTTTCTAGTATCTACACGCTCTGAATCCTCCTCGCAACTGACTTTCGTGTTCATTTGTTGTTTTGTTTACATCATGTCTCCTCCTCTGCCTTGTTGGTGCTTGCGTCCCTCTTGTTTCATGATCAGCATCACCTGTTTTGAGTTATCCACTCGTGTTGCCATTTTGGTTATTGCCTGTCTTCTTTTTGATCTCGCTCTCGCTCTATTGGTTTTTTGTTCTTGCCTTTGCCCTTCTTAGACTGTTTATACATCGCCTGACCCTTGCTTGTTCCTTGACTGCCGTATTGAATTGTTTGCCTCTATTTATTTAATAAACACCACTTTCCTGCATTTGTATCTGCTCCCGGGTATCCATTTGTGACAGACCGTAGTGTCTTTAAAGGACATTCCACAACATTAAAAGCAGCTACAAAAGGGATAAAAAGGCATGATAAGATGTTATAGTAAATTAATAAAAACTACATATGATCAATAGTTCTGCTTCAGAAGATAAGGATATATCTAGCATCTTTGTTGGGTGATAACTCACGCTGATGTTAAGTAAGCAAGTGAACAATCTCGATTTTTTTAGCTTATACTGTTTGAGCTAGGATCAGCTGATATCACATTGTGGAGATGTTTTATTCCCACTGCATACTACATCACTGTAAAACAGTACATTTTCCAATATCTTTCCCATGGCTGCATTTCGCTGTAGTCATGATTTCCTCCCATGCAGTTTTTAAAGCTTAACTTATTCATTCTTTTGGATGGCTGAGAACTCAAAGTGAAGAATTACACATACATTAGACATTAATGTAACAGAATAATATTACTGTGCCTGTCTGAGGTCAGCACTTGCTCAGAATCATTGTAATGCCACAGCAAACGGTGCTAAAATCTCATTACCAGCCTGCTTTTTAAACTTTAAGTTGCCTTTTATGACACAACAATTCAACAGTTTCTCTGGCGAATAGACAACTCTCTTGTTTCTTGCTATAACTATAACTGGCTAACTGGATTGGTTTGTATTCTTCGGCTTTGGAAGCAGAAAGACAACACAGGGACTTAAATGTATAGCTTATGTAATACATTGGATTGAAATAACACTTTCAGGTTATGGATTTAAAGACTGTGATGTACGATTACGACCGTGACAGAGTAACGTCGTGAAATATTACAGCCGTATATTGTAATATTTCTTTTCTGCTCTTCTTCGCCTAGTAACTTTACCTGCTGTCTCCGTTATTGCTGTTTTTATGACTTTCTGCGTGGGCGCTGTTAAATTGATGACAGCCTCTGAAATTCACAGCTCAGCAATAAGTCATCAAAGCTGTCTCTTGTACCCAAAATCCCTGTTCTGAACAAGTACAGGTTTAGGCGCTGTGATGGGTACGCGAGATTTCAGGTCTTCAGCAGAGACGATCCATCATGACGGCCAGCAGGTAGAGCTCATCTGCCTGCTCGCTGTTTTGTTTCTGCGGTGCTTGTAAATGAGGTGTGAAGGCTCCCGGGTTAATGAGCGGATCTGACGATGGAACGGGCAGCGAGTTTGGATATTTGGATAGTGAAACCCAAGTCATCCAGCATGAAGCTGTTAAGGACAATTAACCTTTCTCAGCCCTGAACATTTGCCTAAATGGCTCATTAGTCGCAGGCTTGTAAAGCCATGCTTAAGATTTGGAAAGCATTTGCTCTGGGTGATATTTATGATTAATCTAGATACATTTCTTTGCATAAAGGAATCTAATTGCACAGTTTCTTACCAAATGTGATTAATCAACCATGGCATGGCACTGGAGTGTAATGTAAACTTCCATTGGAAATGCGAAACTTCCATTTATTGAGCATTGTTGAGCATCAATGACTTCTAAATAAATGGTTTGGGCAGGGGGCACCATATTTGGCAAATTTAAAGCAAAAGTCAACCTGAATGATTTGCATGTCAATATTCAGAATATGGTAATCAATGGAGTATTGTGGTTCATATCTCTTTCAGCAATGTTGGGCTATTTTCACATGAATAATTTTGTACATTACCCACAATGCCTGCTAATACCACAAGGTTGATATTGGCGCCAAAGAGAATTCATTTTAAGTCGAACCAAACAAAAGTGAACCTTAGTGCTGTACATCGTCTTGGCTACTGAAGCAGTCAATATAAGGAGAAATAAAAACATTAACAGACAAAACCATTAGTTAGGTTAGACTTTTCTCATTTCCCTCGTTCTTAAAAATATAGATATTGATGCAAATCATGCGCTTTTAAATAATGCATGTATTTATGCACTCTTACGTCAAAAACGAGACGTTCTGCTGCGCCTCAGGTGATATAGAGATATGCATGCCTGTCTTGTTCTTACCGAGCTTGTCGATTTACGCTCCTTATTACCTCAGTGAAGCGTTTAATTTCCTGTGTGTTTAGGGATGTTAGTATTACAAGCAAGCATGCGTCAGCGGTCAGCAATCATTCAGGCCAGCATGCTGTGACATAGACACACAGCAAGTCAGAATTCCTGCCTCCTACCACGATCACACATTTATTTATGCCTAGAACAATGGTGACCATTCATCACCTGACTGAAGGCTTTACAACAATCCTTTAACTTGGGTTAAATGAAGTGCGTGCTATGGAAAACATTGGGTTTAATCAAAGCCTACTCACATCTAAGTTGTTTGCTGAGCGTCCATACTTTTGGACGTCAAACCCCTCGGGTGGTTTACGGTCCCCAGGGTGTATGTTGTTGTATCTTTCATCTCGTGGTGCTCATGGCAGAGGAACACGGTTCTGGATTATCACAAGAAATTGATGCAGTGTTAGGGGCGGGGTTGACATTCCTGCCTTTTCTTATGACCTCATGCCGATTAAATCAAACCAAATTTTTAGCCATAGCCCACTAAGACTGGATATTTGACCCAATATGATCTCACACTTGCAATTCCCATGACTCAATTCAAAGATGAGTGCCATGGTTGGATGGAAGGTAAGTGTTTGAACTTGGTGGATGTAAGGTCATGTTTTTTAAAACAAATTTTGATTGCAATTCAGTCACACTGCTTCACTTTGTTCATTCCAATTTACTTATATTTTAAAGAGATCTGGTTTGATGTAAAAAGGTATTTTTCCTTCAATAGGTCATATTCAGGGAGTCTGTGTATACTGTAGCCTTAGATTCCTGTTCTTGGCTGACAGCTAGGAAACCTGATGTGGACTCCTGCCGTTGTAGCTCATCTGGCACAACGTTTGATATGCTTTTCTGTGTATCATGGTTGCACAGAGTGGTTATTGGAGATACCATCCTGTGATGTCTTGCTGGAACCAGTCTAGCCATTCTCCTCTGACAACTTTCCACCTGTAAAACCCTAGAATATTGTGCTGTCTGTACCATCCTGTGAAAAATCTAGAGACTCTTGTATGTGGAGATCATCCAGTTTTTAAATAGTCAAACGAGCCAGTGTGGCAAAGTCACTGAAATCACGTTTGACATGAACATTAGCTGCTTCTACTTCTATTATTTTCTTCACCAATTTGTACTTGACAATATCATATACTTAGACTTCACTAATCCTTATGACATTTGGTGTCTTTCTAGCCCCAGATGTCTGATATGGAATAGAAGGTTTGTGTCCCTAGATGTATGTTGCCCTTTGTGCTAGTCTCTCCTGAAACAGGGTAGGCTCAAAGCATTTTTTGGGAAATAGCTCGAAAAACTGATTTGCCTACTTTTATGAATTTTTAAGGCAGGTTGGCCCCTAGGAGGCACATTAACCTAACTCATTATGATTCATTTGTGGAGTAGTGCTACCTAGTGAATAATGTTCAAGCAAAAGTGTAGGTCTAGCCAATATCTTGATGTAAAAGCCTCACTACTACATTCTTTAGATGAAGGGTGTTGCGACACCCTTTTTTTAAATATCCAGCTTAAGAACAGCTTAAGTTACAGTTTTGAAATTTCTCTACATTCATCATTGCAACATTCTGTAGAGGTTTGCCAAATTTCGCAACATTTCATCCATAGGGGGAGCTGCAACTAACATGTTTCAATAGCTTAAGAATTGTATAAGAAACTAATTAAAAGAAAATAACTAAAAGAAAATAAGAAGTTTGGGAATTTGTTTTTTCTTATTTCAGTCATTCTCTCTTTCTCTTACTTTATTTGGTGGCCATTTTATACACAGCTATGTCATATGCATTGTGCTCCTGGCACATGAGTGGATGATTGGATAATGAAAGAGCGAGCATAGTTTGTAACATGAATCTCCATAAATTCATGCTGTTTGTTGTTTATTTGGACTGAGGCAAATATTTCATGAACTCAAGTTTGTTTTTATTTGTTTCATTCCATTTGTATAACAGTATAAACTCGCCCAGTTAACAGCTTTTGCATTTTGAATGACGCAAGGCTCAGTACATTTGTCGACTTAGCATTAACTTTAAACAAAGCCTGGAAAGCTTATGGCCACTAAAAGAAAAATGAGCTGAACAGACAGTGCAGGGTTGCACACTGGGTGCTGGTAAATGATTACAGTGCTAAAGCCATGCGATACTTTCCAGGATTCCTCCAGCTTTTAGTGCCTTCCCTACTATCTCATGTAACTAATGAGCATTCCATTATATAGTGGACACGTTTAATTGTCCTCCCAATAAATGGCAAATGGCATTTACCTTTGCGCTAACCATTATGCAAGTTACGAGAAACATAAAAAACACTCGTACACTTCTGACTCATGGCAATTAGGCAAAGAGTAAGTGCAGGATGATTAACCCCAGTCCTATCATTAAGCCAGAGATAATAGCCTGCACGCACTCTAGTGACTCAGGCCGGTTCATTAACAAGTGCTATATTGCTCTAGTGAAGAGGAGTTAAAAAAAAAAAAAAAAAGCTCATCACCTTCAGTAATGTAAGTGCAATGAGAATAATCCCGAGGGTGAATTTACCAAACAATATTTAGCTGTATGTCAATGTAATGCTAATGCTAAAAGCATATGGGTGTAGTGGAATAAACAGGACTCACAATGTCCGTTCCACCCATGACATGGCCTCCGCAGGGAGGAAGGATATATCCCACTTCCCTATACAGACTCCCAGCGAGAGAAAGACAGAGAGACTGATGTTCACTTTTCCATTTAACACTGAGCTTTGAATTGCTTTCTGGAAACTCAGCTTTTTATACCATAATCAACTGTGATGATTTAACAGAAAATATTGTTTTTTATTCAACATTAAACTTAAGGTTGTGTAATCTGCCATTTTCTTTAATCTGCACATCATTTTAGGCATTAAAAGAAATTAATAAAGACACAGTAAATAATCCACTTAATTTATGGTCATTACAATTGTGACTGTACAATTGTATGATTGTGTGTATGTGTTTTTTTGTTTTTTTCTTACATGCACCTTCTCAGTCACTGCTGATCTCATGTTACGTGTTATAGTTGAACAATGTCAACCCAAATAGACATCAAATGTAGATGACCTGTCACTTTTAATTGCATGACACAGCTTGGTGATGAATCTACAGTCTGAGCTAGAAAGAAATCAGCCACAGGTTCATTCTGTGGATTCTGTGTGTTTTTCTCATGGTGATGGTGATGCTGTTGCACACAGTTTACACAAAATACAAAATAATCAGATTTAGGATATTTAACACACAACCTGATGTACAGACCCTATTTCCAAATAGGTTGGAACACTTTCTAAAAGGGTTATAAAAACGAAAAACTGTAATTTGTTAAATTGCTTAAAATATTTTTAGTGTTTTTCACTGACAAAAACATATAATGTGATGTAATGTCTGCAACACACTCAAAAAGAAAGTTGGGACAGAGGCAAAATATGACTGAAAAGGTTATACAAGTATCACTGTTTTGGAAGGTTCCACAACTAGCAGTTTAACTAGTAACAGGTGAGGTCATCAAGACTGAGTATAAAGGGAGCATCCAACTTAGTCTTAGTCTTTGCGAGCAAGGATGGGTCGTGGGTCGAACACTTTGTGTCAAACTTCATAAGAGAATTGTTAGTCACTTCAAATACAATGCTTCATAATATCATGAAAAGTGATATACAGTTGGTACTGTTTGAGACACCATCATGCTTCTGTGATGGACAGGAGTACTTTGGAAAAGCATTGTCTACATTTTAATAACATTGTGAAGCAAGTTATTATTCCAGGATGCATTTTTTGTACGTAGCCAAAATTGAATGAGCATTCTGTAAGATGGACAGGCATTTGAATTGAAGGCTACAATGAATTGAGTATCTACAAAAACACCGAACGCACGGCATCCAATGCTTGTTTTGCAACTGCAAGCAAAGCTGATTAGGCGTCACTTGTTTGTTCTCTCAGCTCTCAAACACTCTCCACCTATCAGCCAGAAACTTCATCTGCTCCTGATAGGTGAAGGCAGCGGAGGAAGTATGTGGGGAGAGACAGGAAACAGGAAGAGGCAGGAATAAACGAGAGCTGAAATAGCGAGAGTGGAAAATTCCCCCCTGCTGTGTTAAAGCCTTCTAGTAGAAATGCTTAAAATGTGTCCTTGAAAGCCTGAGCACTTGTCCTACTGGATGGGTATGAGGAAATATGATTTAGGGGGCATGATGGGAAAAGTCGCGTTCCATTAATAAGAATGTCAACTTATTGTAAAATCAGTGTAGCGCAAATAAAAAGGACTCCGAGTACTGACCTCCAGCACTTCGTTCTTCACCATTTCATCATAAGACATGAAGTATTTTTTTTTCCCCTGTGAATTGAATTTGAGAAAGAAATGGCTTTTGCTTCAGACTTTTTGTTTTTTCCTCTTTCTCCAGCAGGCTTGCTGAAGTTCTACTTATCTAGCTAATAAAGTAGCAGCTATCAAATGATGTTAATCATATATAAACCTTGAATCCACTTTAGGCTTGTACATTATTTATGACTATAATCATCATTCATTCATTTTGCGTATCTGGTGCTTATCCTAAATGTAAAAAACAGTAAAGGCAAACACACTTCAGGAATTCTGTCTTCCAGACGAATTAGTTTTGGCGCCCTCATTTGGTCAAGACAAAAATCAAGGCCAGATTATTCGAGATCTCTGATTCTACCCTGTTTTATCCAGTCTCTGGTTTTAGCAAGTCGAGTCATTTAACACCAGTATACACACTGAGCTCATCGCTAGAGCTCCATCACACATAGTTATACAATGTGCCTTATGATATATGATGCATGCACTCAAGCCTCTCCTCATGGGTTTCCTCTCCTCCACCTAGCTGGATGGAGCGCCACGTCCTCCATCTTAGAGCGGCTCTGTTGGGACAAAGCAGCAGGAAAAACATGCAAAGCAAGGTCACAGCGCGCCCTCCACCCCGCCAGGCAGGAAGTGCCGAGGGGCCCGCCCATCAGAGACAGGAAGTACAAAGTGCAAACCAGCAGCCGCGTCCCACCCCTTCCAACCAGGAAGTACAGACGGCTCACTCACCCCCGGTGCACACCAAAAAACTGGGTTTTGAGAAATGGGATTTTCAAGGGGATTTTCTAATCAAAGTGAATGAAAAATGAATTAATACAAACATTCAAAAAGCGGTCTGAATGACCTGTGGTAACATGCAATTGCTTGTGATTGTTAATGTATTTGACTGGCATGTGGCTGGTGTTTTAGGAGCGTTGCCATGTTTTTCTTGCAGAATCAATACCCTGTATTAATGGAGAAGATTCCATGCTGGATAGGAAAGTAATCACACTGGGTGGGGGAAATGTCATACATACAGATTATAGTATTGTTTTTCCTTTATGATGGCGAAGTCACACTAAAAAGCAAATCCAAAACAGTGACTTTGCATGATACGTGAATGTAATTCCATGTAATTCCATGTTTCATTGTGTTTTCTGACACAGGTTAGACAACCCCACTCACATTCCCAATTAACTGCTTGGCGCTCAACTGCCACTCTTCGTGATGCTCATATTGTTCTGCCACTAGCATGCTCTATCACATGGGCAGGAGCTTGAGGAGTGCTTGTGGCACTTTCCCCAGAAGTATAGCATATACTGTGTTGCTGTCTCACCTGCTGTCCGGTTGTAGTAGCCAGTGACCATGTGCAGCTGAGCGAGCTAGGGCTCCAAGCCTCCTTCACCGTCGTAGTGCAGCAAACAGATTGGCAATGTTCTGCTCTCTTGGCTGACCCTGCTGGATCTCCTGACCGCACTAGAACAAGGAGAACAGACTCTGCACTCAGACATCCGCATTCCCTTTAGCCGCTTATCTGTAAAAGATTACATGCTTTGCTCAATGACTACATCTTGTATCCCTGACTCTGGGCCATCCCACTTCTGACACCAAAGGAAATAGAGACATAAACAGTGAGGGGTTGAAGGTGGAAGCACAAACACACACACACACACACACACACACACACACACACACACATTACCTGTTCATGGTAGGTACGCAAATTCAAATCCTATCCACAAGCCATGCTGGGAGCTACGCATAAACCTGCCCCTAATGACCGTCTCGTCCAACCCGCTCCCTAGTTCCGGTGTCGGGGACCATCCTTTATAAAAATTACCATGCTGAAGCCTTTTTTCCCAAACCATTACACTCACAAAGTGCTAAGTTGGAGAATTATCCATCTTAACGGCTAATGGAGCTGTATCCAGTCTATGTGTTTTAATCCATTTTCACATAGTTTGGATCTTTTCCATACACACAGACTTGACAGCTTGCTTACCGGCAGTAGACATCCCGCTCACGGAGTCCAGTTATGTGGAGCCGTGCCAAAAAAAAAAACCCCGAAGAAAACCAATGAGAAATGCTTTCACAGATGATCAGATATTAACTGGTCCAGTGTGAAAACACTGCAGGCGTTCACATGTTGAAGTAAACACATCCATCATGGAGTAAATAATCTAATATCTGTCAAATGGCCAACAGGAGACGAGGCCCGTTTTAATACTGGCGTCAGTACGGAGAATGTTTATTCTAATACGTTTGGCAGGCGTGTGGATATTATATTTTATCCTTAGTATGATGTGTAAAACTCATTACACCTTTATAGGATGCACAGAGACAGAGAGAGAGAGAGAGAGAGAGAGAGAGAGAGAGAGAGAGAGAGATACTGTACACAGCATAATAATGTTGTCAGCTGATAAATCATAGAAACTTTAATCAAACCATAAAGGCAGTGGGGAAATAATCACACACTTACCCCATCTCTCTCTCTCTCTCTCTCTCTCTCTGTTGCATGCTAGGAGGAGTATGTGAAGAGCACGTGGTGAGAGCATGCATGTGAGTGTGATTTTGCCATTTAATTAAACTTTCTTGACTTTTTCTTCTATAGTTCCACCTTTCCTAAGGAACGAGGAGATTTCACGCTTCGGTAAAATTGTTAGCGATGTTCGCGGTGTGCATTTAAATTATAAAAACACTGATTTTAAACATGATGTCTCTTTTCAGAGAACTGTGCTCATGGTGCTGGCGGAGAACCCGCTCTGGACTCCTTCAGGGTGATGCAGGAGAGGAGATCCTTCATGCTGAATGCCATTTTTGAATGTGGTGATCTGGGGCACAAAAGGTCAGGGTGTCCACACAAGAATGATACCAATGGAGTAAAAGCAGGGCCTAGTGGTGCACAGGTGAGAGCCGGGTGTGATCCATGTGCAGAGACAACAGAGGAAAATCTCCCTCCCATTAAAGCTGTGAAGGAGCAGGTAAAGGAGAGCGGTGGACTGAGGCTGTGAGGGACTCGGCTGACTTACTGTCAAGCTGTACGGTGAAGCTATACTGTGAGTAACGGTGATGAATAGGTTAGTTATGGTGAGAAAGAGGATATGGGTGTATGGAGTGCTGACAGGGTTGTAGAGAGTGGGGCACGGCCAGTAGCACCACACTGATGAGTAAAGAAGTTCCTGAATGTTCCTCTAGGAAAGACCTGCTTGAGAAAGATTCTGAGGGAATGGAGGAAAACAGGTTATCAGATATTGATGAAACAGTAACTCCACCTCCCCCTCCACCACATGGACCTGAGGACTTTTGCAGAATGCCAGCAGAACATAACCGAAGCAGCTGCATGCCTCAGACTAAAGAGGCGTTTTTGTGGATCAGCTGACTGAACACGCTGTACAAGGTGTGTTCAAACATGGACGCTCAGGGCTGGGTGCTCAATGTGTGTGTACGCTGTACACCAGAGCAGGGCAGAGGCAGTGTAAGTGCACTATGTGCTCCGGAAGAAGCCACGAAAACAAGCTTGATGGAACAGTACAAGCTTACGATGTGGTACACCTGTCTAAAGTCCAGACTGCTTTTGGGACTGGAAAGATGGACAGATTTCAGTTTGAGTCAGTGTGTGAAAGCTTACTAAGATATACATCGTCATAACAACGGCACGTTAGAGCCGTACAGCTTCTTCCTAAAATGATGACTTTGGTCTATTTGTATGCAAAT
>JANCOA010000001.1:4426189-4436963 GCA_024363135.1 Leptodoras oyakawai | reverse complement strand
TATATTCTTTATTCATTTCCATGATATGACCTGATGTGTTTTTTGGATAATATTTTTACTAGCACTGGCCTGATACTGATCCCAGGTTTTGGATTGTCACCATCCTCAAGCAATAACTACATTACAATCTAGATAATTAGGTTATTAGCTTATTGAGTTCTATATTAGGTTTTGGGGGCTGTTACTTTTTCATGTCGGTGATATAGACGTTGAATAAATCTTTATCTTCAGTAAATGATTGACAGTATGATCGTTTTAAAGCTGCATTTTGTCTTTCCTCATGTTGTCTTTATCTTCTATTAAAATGAGTTGGATGATCTGAAACATTTCAGTGGGACAAATTAACAGAAGTAGAAGAAATTGGGAAGGGAGCAAATACTTTATCACGGCACTGTATATTATATTTACTCCATTCAGCTGGATTCTCATTGACATACGTAAGTCCCCCCATTAATTCTTTTATTTATATAGTTAATAATTAATATTTAAATGTGTGAATATATACAGTATATCTTATGCATATGCTATAAAATAGCATGCAACAAACATTTGCATCTCTATAACGTCGTTTTTCGTCTGTATTAATATACCTTTATACCTAGGAATTAAGAAAATATGGAAAGTGCTTCTTCTTGCAGTTTAGTCAAGCTGTACATAAATAAGCACAGCACACAGCGAATGAAAGAATTAATTGTTTTTTTAATTAACAGAATAAAAGTTCCAAATGATCAAAAGCTGTAATGATTCAAGTAGAAATACTAAAAGTAGAAGAAGTTAAATATACTGTGCTAGATTGCTTCAGTGCTGTTTATCCTTTTCTACACGAATAACAGTAAACGTGTACTGCATTTCAATTCAGTCTTCGTGGACTGCACGCGATAATGACGCAGTCAGATCCTGAATGTAAAACATTCAGCCTGAGACCAGCATTGCTCTGTACTGTGTAGAACTCTGTGTAGTTGTCCTTCGGGTTTACATGACAGAGGAAGTCAAGCCTGATGACTTCACAGGACACAAATAAACCTGTGATGCCATACTACAAGGTCCTGCTCCTGCTGCTACCCGGAGATCACACTGCAAGATTTAGCAGCAGAGGTGCTCTTACAGAGGGAAGACCGTGTCTAGCTCATTTACCAGTCGTAAAATCCTAAATCAGTCACCTTGTTTTAAAGATCTCGTATGCAAATAAAGGAAAGCGCAGATCGATATGGGAACACCGTGTCTTCTGGGTTATTTAGCAATGAATATTATTTCTCTTCTAAGAAGAAGTTCTACATATTCATTCGTCTGCTAGCCTGTTGGAATGCCATCACCATCGGTTGTTTACTAACTGCTATGAATTACTCAGCAAATAAGATGCGTCATGAATTCTTTCTAACATCCGTCTATATCCATATTCCATCCATCCACATAATCCTGAATTTCGCCATTTTTAATGTCTGATTAACTGGACCTGGCAGAATTTTATTTATAGCAAAAAGCCTAAATGTAGTGTGTTAGATTCCTTAGAGGTTCCTTCATCACACTATCAAAATAGAGCATGGTAAGATTTTAACATTCTTATGCATATTGTCTAACCAGGATGATTGCAATCTTATATTCTTGAAGATAGAGTAAGTTGTAAAATTCAGGTGTTCTTTCGTGTGCTCTATATGCTTTACATGTATATTACCTTTACAATTCGAATGAGGATTTTCAGCTGGTACAGGTGAAGCTGCAGGTCCATGCGATCTGTTAGCCAGGTGCCCAGTAGGTTCATCGTGCTAGTGTACCATTGCTGAAACACAAATGCATTTTTTTCCAACAAAACACACAAACATAGATAGACAGTGCCACATGTCTGAACAAGACAAGCCATTTGAGTAGGTAAAAAGACAGGGATTGAATGGTTTTGAACTTAATTACTTCCCTCTCATACTTCCAATCAATGGATCATCTTGAATCACTCCTTGTCTGGTTAAAAGAAGTGTACAAGAACCAAATTGAGCAGAAGCCATAGACCAAAGCTTTGGTTGAGCAAGCCAGGACTTGAGGTTTTTTTTTTAACTCTTATACAACCCTGGACCAAAGCTTTAACCGACTCAATCTTCGACCAAACTTCATTCTACTCTTGAATAACACCGGACCAAAACTTCACAAGACTCTGAAACCACCTTGAACCAAACCAAATCTTCAACTGACTCCTAAACAATCCTGGACCAAAGCAAAGTTTCAGCTGCCTGTTACACAACTCTAGATCCAAGCTTAAGTCTACTTTGTGACAGCCATAGACCAGCGCTTCAGTAAACTTAACAACCCTGGACCAAAACTTTGGTAACCACACTTGACCAAACCTTTGGTCAAATTTTGACTGAATTGAATTTGAATTTGAATCTCTTAAATCACCCCAGTCCAAAGCTTTCCTCCACTCAAAACCCAAGACCAAAGTTTTAATCAACTTTAAACTATTCTGGACCTAAGCCTTAGGTGACTTGAACAGCCCTTTACTTTAGTGAACCAAAACTTTAGTGAACTATGGGTGTGTGTGACTTGGCAGGTTTGACTTGGTTGAAAGGAACTGTGCTGCAATTGTGTTGTTAATTTGAACAAGTGTGAATGCTGCCATCTGAACCTCAGTGTGCACCAAACAAGCAGACCAACAGCCCCTGAACAGATGGGTCTCAGCCCCCTTCCAAACTCTGTTTGCCATTTGATTGACCAAACCAAGCTCAGGATGTGATGTCACAAGATGCAACCCTAAAAATCATGTGAGTGGACCACATAGAAAGAGTTATCAAAACAACATCATGGAGCAATGCAGACGTAAAATGCCCCATTAATATCTAGTCTGATGAACATATTTTGCAAATGATGAACATAAATGCAAAAATGCTCAAGTTTTCAAAATGTTCAGTGACAGATTATGGGAAAGTGTGGGGTAGTGTAGCTTAGTGTTTAAGGTGTTGGACTACTGGTCTGAAGGTTGTGAGTTCCACTACAGGCTAACTGTAAGTCGCTCTGAATAAGGCGTCTACCAAATGCCGTAAATGGGAAAGTGGGTTCAACAGGAGTGTGTAAGAGAAGAGAAGAAGCCATGTCGACAGTATATACATTTTTTTAATGCTCTGCATCAAAGTGTCAGCTTTGGTAAAGAGAAGCATTAATTCTTCTGGTGTGAAGATAAGTTCCATTGCAAAATATATTTCACAAAAGCTGTCCAATCAGGTTGTGACCCTATTCAAATGCCTTAGGTTTACATTCTTTAGTTGACTCTTATACCATCCTGGGCCAAATCATTCGTCAACTCTCAAGCAATTCTGGACCAAACCTTTAGTTGACTCTAATGCTGGACAAAGTATTTTGTGAACTCTTAGATCATAGTTTCTGTAAACTCCTAAACCATTCTCACCCAAATATTTAGTAGACTCTGAAATAAGCCTGGACCAAAACTTCAGCAAACTTACACTACCCTGAACCAAGGTTTCACTAAACTCTTAACCCTGGATTTAATGGATTTCTTCATGTGACTTAAACAACTCTGGTCCAAAGCTTCAAATGAATCTTAAACAACTCTAGATAAAGTTTTCATCATCTCTGAAACGAACCTGGGACCAGAGATTTAGCTCACCTAAACAACCCTGGATTATAGATTTATCATTGGCACACTGACCCTGCACCAAAGTCTTAGGTAACATTAGCAACCTTTTTGCTGAAGCTTCATCTGACTCTGAAACATTCCTGGACCAAAGCTTCAGGCAGAGACAATCTTTTTCTTTTAGCAAATGACTAATTGACACCATGTAAGCCCACAGTCTGTCTCTGCAGCTCGTGGTCTTAGTCTGCCACCAGCCCCTGTCACTATACAATCATCATTCTCTTGTTTCACAAATGGAGAGGCAGGCATGTTGTCCTTACTTTACCCAAGCATCTTTCCCTCTATCCTCTTTCCTATCCTTGAAAATGACTAAACTCAAGGTGACTTGAGCAGCTGGTGCTCTTGGCTTTTGGGTTGCAGATGTTGAACCACGGGGAGAATGGGGCTGGACTCTAACTGACTGGTTGTGACTGAGCCAAGCTGCTGGTAGGAGTCCTAACAGTAAACCGTGTGCTTAACAAATCTCATAATTATACAGCTTGGACAGCACAGAGCAGAGGAGGATATACAGAGGTCTTTGACTTTTTTCCTAAAACCAAGACAACTCTTCCAAGACAAATGTAACATATGAACACTTTATGACTAATAATTCTAATCCGAAGTGTTGAACTGGGGTTCACTGTACTGATCCCTAGAGGCAGATAGATGCCCAGGGACCAGGGTTGTTGTTTCCAGTGTTGCCTCGTAGCATTCATTCAGTCATCTGAATCTATTTCACTTTTCAAATGACCAGAATTCTTGGCAATATAAAACTGTAATGGCACTTTCCACATTGGCCACAGGTTCAGTGGCAAAATTTCAGTTGAACATTTGCTGTATCTCTGCAAGTTTGACCAGAGTACTGGTACTTATGGTACTTTGAGGTGTAGGCAAGCAGGATCAGAGTTCCAAAGGAGCAGCAACACAACGGCGTAGCCTGGCAACCAAAAGTAACATTGTGCTTTTTATCCAACCTATGCAAAATTTAAATTTAAAAAACTATGACAACACAGGGTTTCTAAAAAAGCCATGGAACAAACTGTCGAGAATTACCATACCATTTTCTGGTTACTGGGTTTCAGTTGTAGTTTGTTTTGTTACGTTATTCTGTGACCTTTATGTCAATGATGAATAGACCCAAGACTATTTGGTTGGTTAACACACAGCTGGTTGGATAGCACTGTCGCCTCACAGCAAGAAGGTCCTGGGTTCCATCCCCAAGTGGAGTGGTCTGGGTCCTTTCTGTGCAGACCCTGTATAGCTTCCCTGTGTCCATGTGGGTTTACTCCGGGTACTCCGGTTTTCTCCCACAGTCCAAAAGCATGCAAGCTGAATGAAAGATACAAATTCACCAATGTTTGTGTTGGATGTTGGCCTGGAGAGGTATAGGCTCCACCAGGCCCCGAATCCTACAATCTTAAGTTGGGGGCAAATAAGCCAGAACTAGAAACCCAAGTTTCATTACCTACTTGTTGAATCAATTCTCATTTTTGGATGTACAATGGAAAATATGCCCAATCAAAACATATCTCCAAGGTTTACAAGGATTATATGGGTGCTTGCTTCCAGTAGAACCATGTAAAACGCTTGACAGGTCCTTCACCCAGACAATGTTCATGTTTCAAGAAACAGACCTCCTGTATGTCTGGCTCCGTAGCCTGCAGTGATGGTGATATTAGGCAAGTAGTGGCGACATGAAGAGTTTGAGGATCTGAAGGAGGTTGGTGGTGTGTCAGGGGGCTCTGTGGTGTCTTCCTTGTGGTGTGTGTGTGTGTGTGTGGGAGTCAGGGCTCGGTGTTGATCTGGAAGTGCTGTGTGCCTGTGAACGCTCGGGCAGCCGGTCCGTGATAGACCCCCACAGAGAGGCCAGGCCTGGACAACTTCACAACTCACACATACACTCTCTCTCTTTCTGTCTCTCTCTCTCTCCAGCTCCCTCTGCCTCTATGACACACTCTGTCTTCCCATTCCATGTGATTGCTCTCCATCTCTTGTATCCATTACCTATTCTACCATATTCTTGGATATCATCTTCTTGGATAAGATTTGCTTACACAACTCAACATGACAAAGTCAAATTTAAATGCATCTTGTATCTAACAAATGTTCATATCATAGATGTACTGCAGATCATAGTCATGTGTTCATTTCAGAGATTAACTGTTAATAAAATAGACGCAGAGGCAAGCGAATGCAAAAACAGGCCTGGTCTGGCTTGCAAAATGAACAGTGCTGGTTGTGGCACTTTGCTCTGCTATGACGAGAGGAACAGAAGTCTCTCTCGGAGGGCATTATGTACCGCGCCACTTTTTGGATATGAAACAGCGGGAAGCCGGCAGCGTCTGCCAGCCGAAACAAGAGTATCGTGCCTCTGAATACGTAATGAAACGGATATGAAAAAAAACTGTGATCATCTAATGAGTTCCATCTGATATTAGGATTTCTGTGTGTGTGCATGTGTGTGTGTGTGTGTTAGGCATTACCAAAACGTGCACACACATGAACATCTGCAGGCCCCCCACACCTCTAGAAGGGAGTGTTGAATGGTTGTGCGACCTCCTGCCCCCTGCAACACCACACATACCCGCACCAGAAAAACACCCAGTTTTCAAGCGAGCCTGCGTTCACACTCCAATCTTTGACATGTTACAGGAAGCCATGATGCCTAGCAGGGGGCAACAAACAAAATTCAGTGCAAGGCTGCATGCCCCTCCACACCCATCCAATACACACACACACACACACACACACACACACACACACACACATATACTACTTTTACTAACCCTAAGCGTACCTGAAGCTCAGCAGTGGGAGTCACCGAGCATTCGGATCAGGCCTTTCTTTGTGCTAAAAAGAATCCCTCTTTGTAGTAAAAGCAGGAATTTTGTTGGGTGGAGGAGGTGGAGACTCAGTGGGGGGTACAGGAGGATTACAAGCAACCTGTGACTCTGCCTCTTTCTGCCCTTACTGGTGGTAATGCGTGTGTTTGAATGAGTTAGTGTGTGTATGTGTGAGTGCGAGTTTAGAGCGTGCGTCTGACTGAGGCCTGCTCACTCCAGCCAATGCCACTCGAGAAGCTCTCCCGCTGGGACCCAGCTGTGTCTGCAATTAGCGGGAGGGATGGAATGAAGATTGCCGCTAGCGTTGATGCTAATGCGAAATGACAGGTTGCTGGAAAGCTCGAGAAAGACCGACTCAGAATTCCTTGTCTTTGTAACTCAGAGCCTAAAAAAAGAACGCTCATGCACGAAACCTGTATGAGAGAGAGAGGACGAAGGATCGAAGCTGAAGCCTATCTGCTTTTCTTCTCCACCGTCTTTTTTTTTGTCACTGAGCTCAAGCTCGGAGCTGAATCAGGCCCCCCGGTGCAGAGGACTGTTTAAAACTGACTACAAGACATTATGCTCTTAGGACAAAAGGACAGGCTAATCCTACCTGCTCGCTGTTCACAGCCGCTGTTGGCCTAGTATTGTGTGCTTTCTGGCCCCTGAGAGGAGGTCCATTGACAAGGGAACTCAATTACCATGGTAACTCACACCAACCAGTTCATGTCTCCTTCTCTCTCTCTCTCTCTCTCTCTCTCTCTCTCTCTCTCTCTCTCTCTCTCTCTCTCTCTCTCTCTTGGCACAGTGGGACATCCTGACCCTGAGGAAAACTTTTCACAGGAAACACACGACCCCAAACATGTTCCTCTATTGCACCATTGTGCCAGCACTCAAATTCAGCCTCTCTTCTTTCCCGAGTTTTTTTCTTCTTCACGTTCTCCATCCCTCCTTCTCTCTCTTTCTCTCTGCAGAAAGAGGTCCCCCCTGAATGGCGGGATTGAAGAAAAGTTTTAGGCTCAGCAAGCATGTGAGGTTCAAACTGCTTTTGATTGAGCGGCGCGTACAAAGTGGAGGTTTGCATGCCTCGTTGGAGTCTTAAGTGCAACAAGCCTCCAATGTTTCTGTTCAGGCTAGCGCTACGTCTGTAAAGGGCCGCTTAAGCTTTTCGGCACACAGATGGGCTTAGGGGAAAAAAAACAGGACAAACAGTTTAAATTATAAACCCTTTTGATATTTTAACAAGCATTTAAAAGGGAGCATCATTCATTTTTCTTTTGGTTTAGCTTGTTGATCTACAGCTCTGGATGAAAAAAAATAAAAAAGCCTCTACTATTGGACCTCCAGTGGACTCGGTTCTTATGCACAAGAGCCTGTTCACTAAATGGATAACAGTATGCAAACAGAGCTCTCTTCACCAAAACATGCTCGGAGAGAGAGAACAAGCTTGTTGGGATGAACTAAACGCTGGGAATTATAGCCCTCGTCCGTGTCATTGAGTAAACACACAATGAGCGAAAAATAGGAGTGATGGAGAAAAAAGGATGGAAAGAAAGAAGGAAAGGGGGGGTTGTGAGTAAGGAGCCGCGAGCAAAGTGCTCACAAAGGAACGCTTAGAGGCGGATTGAGACGCAACCGAATGAGGAGCGCAACACTTCTGGGGCTCGGTCTTGAATGGGATCGGGAGGGGCGAAGCGAGAGAGAGAGGGGGGGCAAAATGGAATAAGCCACCGAGCACTTGAGAATCCCGCAGAGCACCTGAATGGGCCGAGGGAGGGCGGGGGGCGGAGGGGGTGAGCCGAAGGTGAATGGCCTGCCTTTTGGGACCAATTTGTCTCTTTTCTCCCTCCGATTCCCCCTGCCTCCGTGCTGACAGATGTACAAAGGCGGACCCGCGCTGAGACCCTCGTATACGCGCACCCGCTAGCAGCTGTCACTCCTGTCAGACGAGTTAATCAAACAAATACCACCATACTTCGGTTTACATCATGGAGAGAAAGAGAGAGATAGAGAGAGAGGGGGGGGGCATAGAGAGGGAAAGCAAAGTGGTTTGCTAAATTTCCTGTTTAGAAAACCAGAATGACCCCAGTCACACACTATATAAATATATATTTTCTTGCCAAAAATTAGTGCCTATTTGCACTGTAGCATTAACCCACCAGGTCTACACTCGACACGCTGAGAGCTGGAGGGGAAAAAAAGAATCCCAGCTCCTGTAATTATCAGAAACCTAAGCAGCTTACAGCAGCGACACTACCTCCGTACTGAAAGAAAAACCTTTTAACATGTTTGGAACAATAATTCTGGGACTACCTGTTGGCTCTCTACCTCTCTACACCCGTCGTTATTTCCTTCATACTTTTCTGCTAATCGTCTTTATTAAAAAGGCTAGTCTGGGCTGAAAAAGCATGATGATATGACCACTGAAATGCTATCGAAGCATTCTCATTTCTAAGGCATTTCTAAATATGACATAATGACTGTATCTGAGGAAATCTGTATTTGTAGGTGTTTTTAGATTTGGATCAAATTTAGGAAATTTCGATTCAACGCCTCTAGAGATCCTCTAGATCGAGTAGTCAGGTGGTTCTCTTTGTCCTGCGAGTTGATTAAAGCGTTCTCTCGGGTCAGTGGGTCACGATCACGACTGCCAAATGGTATCACGCAGTGGAATGCTATAGCTGGGCAACCCAACCCAACACCAAGCAGCATCAGCATTGACTTCAGCGTCTACCAAGGTCGTCCGAAATACTCCGACTCAATCAATGCTAGCCGCTCCGTAATCCCAACCCCCTAGAAGGGCAGATTAAGGGTATAATTGACCCGTGTAATCCGACAGCATATCTGCGGATGCCCGAGTCTCTGAGCTCTAACCAACACACATATATATACATACACATATAAACATTAGGATTGTTTTTAATCAATGATCTCCAAGCTCAGGCTGAATCCGACAGATGAACGCTCGCTCATGTTAATCCCACTTCCTTCAACCACTTTAAAGGACTAGCAGGAATGACGGAGGGCAAAACAAATGAATTCTCTCACTCTCCCCTTAACACCCTGTCTATCTGTAGCATGGAATTTAGTTTAGGATCAAGTTATGAGCTTGGGGAAACAGGGAAACAGGAAATGCCGGCAGGGAAAAGTTTTAAGTAGGATTTCAGTTCATATTGCATCTTCAATAGGTCAGACTAACAAAATCGACATTCTGAAAGTTTCCTAGATGAAAGATAATATATATCTATCATATATTGTATCATGTGGTGTAACATGATTCGGAGCATGTTAAAGCAGCCATCTTTACCTAAAGTTAGATCACAGCTCTGTCAAATTCTCAATTCTGATTGATCAGAAAGGGGTCCGTTCATTTTCTCTGATGATATTTCATTTAAAAATATTTTTTAACAGTTAAACATCCGTGTCGCTGTTTAGCAATGATAAATGTGTAATTGTATTGCTCCAGCGTCAGCGCTTTTTTTAGCGGTCAGCGAGGTGAAAGTCTGCAGAAACTTTTTGTATTAAAAAAAAAAAAAAAGAGGGGGGGGGGGTGTCCTACTAGTGATAATTTGCTTCGTGGACATTTCACAACATCAAATGTAACAATACAAAATAAAAATGAATTGACCAATTAATTAATGTTGCATAATGAGGAATATTCAATAATAATCGACTTCAGGGTGGTTAAAGCATGACAGCACCACATCGTTGATTACTTTCCTATAACAGCACACACTGAAGTGTTTTATTCCTTACTTGATGTTTTCCGCATTTCTCCTTGTCTAGTCAACGCGTTTAGACATCAGTGTCTGAAACATTAATGATCCTTAAACTGTTCTGTAACTGTTATTGTGTTTGAGATACACACACACACACACACACACACACACACACACACCCATATGGCCATTTCTAACAAAATACTATTATAAAACGTCATAAAGGACGGCATTGAGAGTAATCTTATTGTGTTGCGTGCTGGTGAGAAATCCTCATCCTTGACCCCAATTAACCTCCGCAGAACACACTCCATGCCTGCTTCGGTACGGCTCCTAGTCTGATCTGAACATCGAGTACGATCAGACCGGCCCGCAAGCAAGATTAGCGGGGAATTTAACACAAAAAAAAACAACAACTCTGAATCAGAATGAAAGCTAAGAATCAAAGGACCGATCAGACTTGATTTGATTTGAAGGAATGAAGTGATTCAGAGAAAGTATGAAAAGAATGAAAAGAAAAGAAAACCTTGATGAATGAGGGGAAATGAAAACAAATTCACCCCCAAGGAATTATGAAATTTGTTATTAAGGCTATAAGTGAGGACTCAATTAAATTA
>JANCOA010000001.1:4042006-4057256 GCA_024363135.1 Leptodoras oyakawai | reverse complement strand
AACTTTGGCATTCCTTTACATTTCTCTTCAACAGTCTCGAAATTTTTCGATCCGTCTTTTTAAACGTGAAGAACCGCATTCCAGACTCGCACTCATCCCCGTAGAGCTGTGCACTGAGCCTCGCTGTGCTCGCATGATGAATTATGGAGAATGCAGAAATAAATTATGAAGGAAAAACATTCGCATTGTACAGGGCTCGAGTAAGCACCAGGCTTACTTGTATGTATAAGATAATTACACAGCTAGCAAAAGTCACTCAATCCTCCGCAGAAAAAAAAACTATTCGGCTAGAACGATGAAAGCATGAATAAATTATCTGCCATGATCACTCTGAGGAAATGATTATTAATTGTATGGATTAGATTAGACAGGTGCTTTAAGGTGTTCAGCAGACTAACCTTGGAATTCAGAGAAAAGCATGCTGTACGTGTGTATATGTAAGTGTAATCCTCTATTAAATAAGATGCACAGGAATGTGTGCTGTATGTCATTTTTGTGAAATATGGTCTTGTGTGCCGCACAAAGAATGGAGTACATAAGACTCTCAGCATCTCTAGCTTTGCCCTGAAGCTTTCTTTCCACCCACACACTTTACTGCCCTGCGCCTCCATTCTTCATTACAGAGCTCTTCACTCCACTCTTCACTCTTCACTCAATAAATATTACCTTCAATAATCGTACCCACATCATCAGTATTTCAACCTGTTTATTACTAGTCTTAGATTACGTAGATCCTCTGTGTAAGTCCCTGCATAAGCAGTTGTTATGGAAACAATAATGCATTTGAATGATTGTATTATTTGCAGCTACAGGTATAAAAAAGAACAAAATCGGCTTTTACTCAATGAGAATGGAGATTTCACAAAGCTGGTGTTATATAAGGACACGCTGTCAGAGAGTGAGGTTTAAGAATGTATAATAATAATAATAATAATAATAATAATAATAAGCATTCACTCACCGAAAGTCGTCCCTGCGTCAGGTCTGGAGACGGACGAGACGATGACGAACCCAAAGCCCTCGTTCTCTCCGCGCCGGATTTCGACGTCGTATGGCTGGATCGCACTGGGCACCACGCTGCTGTTGCCTCCTGCTCCTCCTCCTCCTCCCCCGCCTCCGCTCCCGATGCCGCTGGTGGAGCCTGAGCCCGAGCTGACCGTGTTCAGAGAGTTCTGGCTGCCCTGAGGCGTGCGCTTGTCCTCGTTCAGAGATGCAGCCTGGGTACTGCTGTGATGGGACGACGCCGGAGACGGAGGAACCTCACCGTCCACCTTCGGCACTAAAGAGCAGGAGGGAGAGCCATTACAGGAGAGCCTTAACAGGTAACTCTCTAAAATTTGTAATATAGAGAATAAAAAAAAACATAAAAAAAAAAACACGAGTTCAATTCAATCAGAATATTTCATCTTTATAGAAAAAGAAACACTTAGTGCATTACAGTAAGGTATAAATTTGCTTAATTTCTTATCGATCTTATCAAGTTAGTGTGGCACCTAAAAAGACTGGGGGTGAACGTGACCCGGGTCGACTGGCGAGAATCGCTTCACGTGATAGGCGTGCATCACTGCCTCAAGTAACATCAGAATTCACTGCTGGGGCCTCAACACACATCTGCGTGAGGACTGTGCAACGTTCCCTCCAAGATCCCGTGTGGGACCTACTGAGTGCTAACTGCTATACCAGTTTTTCTGGTTCTTCAGTGTATACTCTATGTACTTCCCCCAAACTGCTGATACCGCTTAAACGGCAGAAAATCTACCAAATTAGTGTTTTTCCTGACACGCACACGTCATCTCTTCTTTTCTGGAGAACCTTAAAGCATTTAAAAACAATTTCCCCAGCTGTCCCTTAGCACTGATAGCTAGCTAACAGACCGACACGGCAGCATGCCATGGAAGATGTGCATTTATATAAAAATGGCATTTACTGCAACAGTGTATTATATCAAAATGTCTCTGTTGTGTTGCGGTATTAGGAGTGGTGCTGATTAGCATGCGTGCAGAATGCGTCGTACGGTACTGTTCATTATTATAACAGCATCCATTGGGAAATGAGAATCAAATCAATAAGGCGTCAGTGCTTCCCTTTTAAAATGTCTTCCTCACAATGATCCGTTTCTGTCCTAACCTGAGATGACAGACATTTGGAAAGCGGTGAACGTGTTAAGTAAAATCCATTCCAGATAAACAATACAGTTGACTCCGTTTTGCAGCAGTCCAATAATAACTTGCGAGGTCTCTGAGGGACGAGCTGACCCATTTTCATTTTCCTACAGTCCACTGGCTCCACCATCACAGATCAGGCATGAAGCACGATGGCAAGAATAAGATGGTGTCTCGGGCCCGTTGGAGGGAGATTCATGAGCTGAAAGTCGTTTAGCGGCGCACCATTGTGTCATCTTTTCTAAAGTCTGGACCTTCTCATCAGCAGGCGGGACAGAACTGGGTTTGATGAGGTGGGGGGCAGAATAAAGCCCGCTCGATCATGTTTATGATGCTGTTCATTTCCCGTCAAGGCCACAGAGACGTTTCCTGCCAGCAACAAATGTTCCGAACACGGTTCTTGACTGCTTAAATGAGGTGTGGACGGTGTCAGACATTTAAGGTGCACCAGACGATGCCAGATGGCTTTCTTTTCTTTTTTTTCAGGAATACATTCATTGCCTGGCAGTTTTATGCTTGCTAGCACATGAGACTGCTGAAGTGCTTGGTAATTAACCCAGGTAGGTAAATCGGGTACATGCTTTAGAGCAGGAAAAGCATGAAGCTGAGCAGGGTAGTGAGTCCGCAGTGTCGGATCTGAAACCCCTTGGGTTAGGCTACAGGCTTTGTTAAAGAGACCAGGGCTGGATCTGCAATAGCTACTTCATTAACATGTAGTGTGAAGACTCATTTAAATAAAATCTGTCCTGTACAGATGAATAATTAGACCATATTTTGAATTATTCACAATCCCATTAAAAGGGCAGAGTCTAAGGGTATTACATTAGGAAGGCAGGCCAGAGCTGTAACATCAATGTACACAGACTCAGATATGCATCAGATGTAGCGGATGTAGATATAAAAAATATATATCTCCAGTATCTGCTACACAAAAGCATGTAACTATTACGTCATATTCGTGTTATCATGAACAACTTAGCTGTAAACCTCTGAAAGCTGAACCATGACGTTCATTCATTTCCTACACAAGGTATTCTAGTAACTGGTGTGTAAAATGTACTGTAGCCTGATGTCCCCAATCCGAACGACTGGCTCTAGTTCCTACACCCTTAGAAATGAGTGTTCCTAAACAGTTGTCATAAACAGCTTCTCCGTGGACCACTGATCTGATAGGAAACTCATTCTCGATGATGCTTCTAATGTTGGCGGTTGGTTAATTTTACAGAAGTACTACTGAAACCAAACCACCAAACAACGCACAAGACCAGACCACATGAACTAACGTGGACAGGTCAGAAAGCGAAAGCCGATCCTGCGCTGCGGTGTTCGTGCGTCTGGGTTATTGCTCACCTCCGTATCCCGTCTTGCGTCTGACAGTCAGGTTGACGTGGCCCTGCTTGGCTGCCTGCTGCATGAGCTGTACCACAAGCTGATGGGATTTGCCCACCACGGCCGTCCCGTCCACGCAGATCAGCTCGTCTCCGGAGCGCAGGCGCCCGTCTTCATCCGCGGCGCCGTACTTCACAATGTGGCCAATGTAAATCTGGAAAGAAGGAGGAAGACGGGTTCTATAAACTATGTTTCTGACCCTCTTTTACTTCAAAAAAAGTGGCATTCAGAGCAGCGGCTGATCAAGGACATCCACGAACGTACGTTACTGGGACACTTAAATAAAAACACACTGTTACAGGTCTGTTTATGCTGGGTTCTGGTCCACCTTGATTAGACAGTTTTTAGTCTATATTAACTGTAAAGAACTAAAAATGTGTGGATTTCTCTAGGCTTGGCAGCATTTCTATGCTCAAATTTTGGTTTAATTGTGATTAAACTGAGGACTAGTGCACGGTACCACCAGTACACCCCTCATGGACCAAATCCCAGAGGAAAAACTCGGGCCGAGTAAACAGCATGTCTGTTTGAACGGGATTCAAACGAATTTGGCATCCTGAATGGAGAACATGGGTGGCCTGGGAGATATTTTTCTAAGACAATGAAACCGAGATGAAAGCAGGCACTGTGTTTCTAGGATAACCACACACACACACATACATATACACACACACACACACACACATACATACATATACACACACACACACACACACACACGGTACACGTCCTGCCATACACTGAGGCTTTTGTAACGTGACACCAAGCACGATATACATGGAAACGGTCGCCATGAGCAAACGAAGATTGATGCTGAAACCTGCCAAGTTACATTTGGACCATCTTCAAAAGGCTCTGGATTCATCTTTCTAACGTGTTGGAGAAAAGGCCCAGGCTTCAAAAGACCAAAGAGCTTCTGACTACTCTAATTATAATATTTAATAGACAGCACAATGGACAAAGTGGCTCTTATTCATCAGACCTGCGCAGAAACGAGCACAGACCCGACTGCTTGGAATGACACATATACAAGCCTGCGTCTGATTCATGACACCAGTGCAGTGCGGAATCGAGCAGAATCGGTTTCATCTGCCCGGTTTACCTTCATATACATGTCGTTTACATAAGAATGTCCCTGTTTATGCAGATACAGCAAAATATGGGCTGATCAAAGGAAATGGTTCAGCAGGCTAGCCAAGATCTGAGGAAATTAATAAAAAAAGAAATACATTTCATCGAAGCGGAGTTGGAAGTGCTTTTGTCTGCTGTTGAAAGAAATGCTGCTATTACTCAGAGGATAGAGATCCGTATCGTCACCTCAGATTTATATTTACAAACTGTGAACTGACACTAAACCGAACACTTAACATGATCTACATTCTAGTATAAGGTTCGGGTGTGCGGAAGTCTGATTATCAATGTGCTTATACTCTATAACCTTTATATTACTTAATTGCAAATCGAGCACCTTTCACAGACAGATAGAGAGATTCAACTTTATTGTCATTCCTCAATACAAGTACAAGGCAACGAAATGCAGTTCGCATCCACCAGACGTGCAGATTAGCAGTTTCAGTGCAAAACTAGGAATGTTGATGTAAGATAATCCTATAATATTATATAATAATTACACTGAAATACCAGAAAAACTTGTACTGGAACCTGTGCAAAATACACAGTAACGCCGCCTATGCACTTCATCGGTTGCGTCCGCCATCTATGGAAGCTTCTAGAGCTGTTTCCGATGTAAGAATGGCAAGTTATAACGATTTTGTGATTTTCAGGGTTAATTAGCTGTGAGATGGATCATAGCATTTCAGAGGTAGAAGCAAAGTTTGGATTTTCATGTGGATCGTGACTGCAGGAACTCTTTGAAAGCAGCGTGGCTGTAAAAAGACTCACACGGGTGAACGTGAGCAGCGTCGGCTGGCGAGAATCATTTCACGTGACAGACGTGCAACACCGCCTCGAGTAACATCGGTGTTCACTGCTGGAGCCTGAACAAACATCAGCGTGAGGACTGTGCAACATTACGTTCCCTCCCGACTGCTATACCAGTTTTTCTGGTACATCGGGACCAAATGTAAGTTTGCTCCATACAGATGCATTTGATAAACCCTTCCATTGTGTAAATTCATTTCATGCTCAGACTGTACAAGCATCTACCTCTACCATAGGAATGAATATGGATCAGTTTGATCCATGGTCAGACTTTAACAGGCTGGGTTTTGTTCAATTTAAAGAGAGAAAAGATTTTCTTCCCCCAGAATCTGCCTTGCATGTCCTTGACAAACAAATCTCTTGAAGCACACAGGCTAAATGTTGAGATTCAGGTTAAAATTTCAGTTGTACTCTGTGCTGCGAATAGTCAAGGCCTTTAAGAAGGACATTACTCATGTTTTCATCACAAAAGCAAAACAGCAGCTAATTTGTATTACTGACTGCAGTCATGATGAAGTACTTCATAATGACGCACGGCTAGAAGGCTGAAAGACTCTATGGCATGCCTGATATTTATTGTAGCATATAAAATGAACTGGGGTATATCAGAGTCTGTGAGCTTACTGGAATAAAAATACAGGTTAAGAGGTTCGAACAAGCATGCACACGTCAAGGATTTCTGAGCATTTTACACTTTATTTGATTATCAGTAGGCTGTTAATAATGATGTTACAAGAAGCAGCCCTAAAAATCAAAAAGATTTTATTAGGTCTGAGCAAAAACAATAATGATCTTTTTGAATGTTTTTTTTTTATATTCATCGTCAGTAATTTTCCAACACTAACCCCCTCACTGACAGCACCACAACCACAGCAACAGGTTTGGTACCAGTCACGTCACTTTACTAATCAACTGTTTATATCTATGAAATATTTCATGTTTTGCATCGTTTCCCCATTTCAGCTCATCAAATTGAAAAAAAAAAAAGCGCTAGCTATTTCATTTCGTTCCCTGAAAGAAATCATTTAAACTTGCAGACGTGCGTAAGGCTGTGGTCTGCCAATGCAGCACTGTGCGATCAAATCCTGTGTTTTAATGTCTTTGTTTGTTTCATGCTGTTTGTCAAAGTTTGTCAACTCATTACTCTTGTTTTTCTCCTAGTGACTACTCTTTTCAAATTAATTTGTTATTCAGTATGTACTGCATGGATTTAATACAGGGCTTGTGCACTGCTTAGTTTCTGTCAAGCAAAGAAATGATCCACAAACATATTAAATGTTAAGAAAAACCCTGTTATTAGATCCGACGTTGTGCCTGATGATGATACCGGGTGTAGGAAAGCACTTAAAATAAAAGAAAATCAACTATAAGCAGTGTGAATGTGTATACTGAACACTGAAAGCTTAAATAATGCTGATTGTGTGCATGTGGATCATTTCTCGGAGGTGGAGTGCCACTGAGTTACTACAGCAGTGACACTGGATGTTATTTTATACCATTTTGGTGTAAAATAAATAAAACATATGATTTTTTTTTCACAAAAGCACACTCACTGGCTCTCCTGGTTCGTTCCCTCCGAGGATCCGGAAACCGAAGCCTGTATCCTTCCTCCACAGAAAGATATCCTGCTCCTGGTAATCTGGCACTGAAAAGGAACAAATAACCCAAGGCCACGGTCAATTCACCTGCAGCATGACGCAAATGGTCTTAATCATTCCCACTGTTCTGCGCTCTCCAGTCCAGCAGCAGCCAGGAACACCAGTAAAAAGGTGGCAGCGGTGCTAATAATGCCATCATTTTAACAGTTGCACCTGGGGTTGGACCCAATCAGAATTACGGTCAGGTTCAATTTTTCATAAGGTCTTAGAATCGACAGGCAGGCCTGCAGCGGCAGCTATTACCCTGTGAAAATGATCCTGTAAATCATTGCAGCCTGAATGAAGTAATAATGGACTAGCAGAAATGAACAGAGTATAATGCAACATATATCTTATTTATCCAGGCTTCTCATATAGTGACAGCAATAATAATTAATTTACATCAGTGTTTTGCAAATGAATAAAGAACACAGTGCATTGGATAACGTCCAACCCTGCTCTGAATACCAATGTCATTTTGGAATGAAGACGTCTAATACTTAGGGTACTTAGTTTGTCTGTTTGAATTGTGCATTCCCGGTGCGTTCTGGAGATTTGGACCGATGAGGAAAAAGCTAGATGTGGTGCATGCATGTGCTTATATAACATTTATCTCAACATTTATTGACTCCATGTTCTCCATGCTTGGGTGTTATTTATGATTTCTATGCTCACTTGATAAAGGTTTATTCATTTTGTGCCCTGATAATGAATTTCCAACCCTACACAGCACTAGTTTTTATTTATTCTAGCTTTTTGGTTAATTACATATAGTGAGAAATCAAACCGAACCTGATAATGGATTCACAGACAGGAAAGCAGCCTTAAAGAATAGACTAAAGACCCTACTGACGTTCCTTTCATGCAGTAAACCTGCTTTGTCTTTTCATCTGGAGGTTTAAACTAGAAAAGAGAAACACCTGGTATCTACTATCTAAACTCCTACCCTCCCTGTGTATAAGCACCCACCAGCAGGATGTCAACTGTTAGGTTCTGTAATGATTCTTTGCCATATGTTTCCTACATGGTGCTCCTGCTATACGTGAAATTTCACAAGACAAGCACAAGCACGTGTGGTATCCATCAGCTTCACTTCATTTGCAATAATGAACTACAGATGTGAGCTGCGAGTAAACTGACAAACCGCCAAGGGAAATACAGTAGATTTAAATTAATATGCAAGTGCGAGCATTCAGGAGATGCTCAAGCCAAGGAGTGGAGTTAAGGCAAGAACCGTTGGCGGTTGACGTTAAGGATTGCTTGACCTGTAGATGAAAATGTTCGGGAAGATTTAAAGCATGGCCAAATACTGCTTTATTATAGTTACCGAACCTACCTGCTGTCTGATAGAGTCGTGGGACTGGATAAAGAGATTCGGGTCTGTTCTGCACACTTGAGTAGATGCAGCAGGAAAGCAATTTGGGAGCACCAGGAACAGGAGCAGATTGGGCTGCAATCTGTCCACTGTATCATCAGTAGCCTCTTTTTCCGCTTATTCTGTTGAGGGTCTTATTGTTTGTCCCAATGCCAATTAGCGAGAGTGTTTTCTCCACTGACCGCCGCACTGAGCTGCTTTGGCATTTCTCCGCGCTGAGCTGACGGAAAAGGTGGAAGACTCCGAATGAAGTGGAAACCCAGGCAATAAGTACCTACATCATAAAAGGTTCAGGTGCGCTGAGGATGGTTATTGGTTATATAACTGTCCAGAAAAAACCCCAAACAGTGAGTATTTCACAAGCCACGTCAAAATGGAAAGGAGGTCCCACTAAAGAGAAGAAAAAGTCCTGTACTTTTATACCACTGTGCAGAAGTGACCGAAACCTGGTAACCTGGTCCTGACTTATGATTGCCCTGATGGAAATGGAAACTTGAAATTGACAAGAAATGGACTCCCCCGTCCCCAGTTCCTTTGCAGTACTGCTCCCAGTGCAGTCATTTAGAAATCTTGAAATGCAGGTCCATTACCCAGGCAATAAGAAGCAGCGACTCCCCACGCCATACAAAATGGCTGCTGTTGGGAGGGAGTGGTCAGTTTTCCCCAAATCATTCCATTTCCATTATGCTACAGAAATGAGTCTCTTATGGTGCGCCCCAGCTTTTAGCTTCCATTCACTTAAGCCGAAGTCACTTAATGATACTTTGGTGTCTTTAAGCTGAACTTGGTAATTCCCTCTCAGGGCTGCTCATGCACAGCGTACAGACTTCTGGCTGGCCTTAAAAGCAGCGATCGACCAGAATCTAATTGATCTGCCTATAATTACATCTTAGTGCAGGGAGATTGGCTGTTCTTGGAGGCAGACCTCATGTTTCACTGAGCCCACAATTCCAAACCATGTTCCCACGCAATAGACAACAAAGTTAACATAAGCTGTCTCAGAAGCAACCTTCCCTCTTCCTCTTCCTTTATTTCATCTGCCAGGTCCTCTTTGATTTACCGCCCCTGCTCAGATCCGTGGGCAGCAGCGCTGCTGGTCACAGCTTCCCTCTGCTTTAAAGTGTTCAATAATGAAAGAGTTGCATAAAAGCAGGGGTCACTGGAGGAATGGTTAGCCGCTGAAATCTCCAGAGAACTGCGTGTCCTCTCGTGCATTCTCGTACTTCTCGCCAATGGGTAAAGAGTATTCCGGCTAATTGGCTGACTCGTCTGTCCAGCACGCAGAAATACGGGATCTTCAACTTCCATAAGTTATTTGTCAGAGGAGCGTGGTTTTTAGGGGAACTGGTGCGTAAAGAACACTGATACAGGGATGAGGAATAATTGGCCGAGAGAGCCGGTGCAGTATTGGTCAATTTCTGGCACCTTTGTTCTAAAGGGTCAGATCATCGAAAAGGCTAATTATATCTACACTAAGTGTGGACAGGAAAGCACTGCAACAGAATAGTCCCTGACAGTTAAATCACACAGCCGGTTCTTACAGAGGGCTAATGGTTTGCTGAGCCATATTTTTAATGATATCTCACTATGCTGGAGTTAAGAGAGCTAAGAGATCTAAAGGCGAGTTGTGACTGGCAGGCACCATAAATAGGGAAAGGTTCTTCATCTAAATGGACATTTAACCATCCTCTATGCCTGATATGTACACGTGCAGGAAACCCAGAGACATCCAGACCATCAGGAAACAGTAAAAGAAAGATGCACACAGGATTATGGCAGCGTTATTGATGGATATAATGGACGTACTGGCAGAGAAAGATTGTTCCGGATCCGACAGTGCTGACAACAACTTATAGTATGAAGTTGAGTGTGCCGGAAAAGCATCCTGAAAGGCATGGGACTGAGCAAGAGGGGGAAAAATTGACTACAGGTGTGGCTTTTCTGTCTTGAAGAGACCGGAAAGATATGAAAGCCTTGAAAGCCAAGCTCACGTTTCGGTTCGGGAGGTCATTATTTTGCTTGGTGGGTTTCGATGTCATTTTTATGCTCAGAAACTGAAACACTATAACACACACTGCAACATTAGCCAAACACAAAGAACACCTGGGTGTCCACTAGTGTTTGATGTGTGTACTTTTGATTAAGTTACCGCCCACACTGGCGGTATTCAGGATTGTGATGCTACCCCGTGATGCACTGTGACTGTTTTACATTGAGTGCTTTACATTGAGTGAACGTAGCACTGTGGCCAAGATGAATAAAGAGGCTTTAACCTGCAGTTGGATATGGATTGTATTCCTGAAAAGGGAGGAAATACCTTCTCGTTATTTTCAGCGATGGGTATAAAACGGAAAGAAAGAGCTCTTCTAGAAAGAGCATGGAAAGATCAAAACCCTGTTACAGAGGTTGATGAGAATCAGGAAACACCAGACATGATCAGAAAATGCACAATGCAAAGCATAGATTCCCCTCGAACACCATTATTCCTCCCTCTTCTAATGTATTCAGCCTTTTATTGACCCCATAGCTCCAGCTCCCCCGAGTACCCACCACCAAAATCCCATATTACTTACGCCTACTTTCATACATGCTCCTGGACTGCGCCCAAATTTTGAACGGATCCGGTTTCTTGGCGAGCGTGCCGTCTGTTGCCGGCTCCTGAGGGGGCAGGCCGGGCAGCGGCTGGGCGGGGGGAGGCGGAGCCGCCGTCTCTGTGGATGGAGCCTGCGAGGAGTGGAGAGGCGAGTCTGAGGGAACGCTGCGGTGGCTACCCTGGCTGTCTTTTCTCTCCAGTGGCTGCTGTAGGCATTCAGATGAGAGGATGAGAGGATGCATGTGGAGATTAAGTAGGTATGAGTAGAGTGAGAATTGGAATACAGATGAAAGAAGATGAAAAATAAAAACAGTTCAAAGAGCAATCTGGTACGCAAGCTGAGATACTCAGGTACACAAGTACATATTTTTATAGCTCAATTTGATTGAAGTACACTCAAACAAATCCACTTGACATTTTTTTCTCTCAGCATATCCGTTCTCCAATATGTTTCATGTGCATCCAGAGCTAGAGCTATGGGGAATAAATAAAAGGAAAAAAAACAGTGGCTCTGTTGTGCTGCAGGTGCATTTATTTATAGAGACTGATCACCTTTATCCAATAAAGAATCGTATTCTGTGGCCTTCAAACCAGATCTCAACCCAACTGACCACATGTGGGCGATTCTGAAGTGACCACCATGGCAACACCAACTCAGGGAATTTCTTTCCTCTTAGAAAAACCTCAGTACAGTTTTAGAGTCATGCGCAATCGCATCTGTATGTTTCTGCTACGTAGGCGTGAAGCAATTTTCCATCCCCAGCCTGAATCCTTTCGAGGCCCGTTTGGGATGAATAAAGTGTCCGAGGCTGGCTTACAGACGGAATGAGAAAGATGATATGAAAAAAAAAATCCCCACGCATACAGTATCAAGATCACAGTTATTGTTGTCGCTGACTGTACACACACACCTACTTGAATCCAGGCAGGCTGAAACAATTATCTCGTATCTGTGGAGGAAATCCCGTCAGAGTAGACAACAGATTGCCGGACGCAGCGCTGCTAAAATTAAAAAGACATCTCTGCGTGCAGCAATGTGCCGACTGAGAGCTGAGATAATCATAAAGCGAGAACGCAAGTGAAATCGAGATACTTTCATTTTATGACTACAGATATGCATATTAGAGCACTAGATAACCAACCATGACATTCTTGGCCAGTTCTGTGCATATTCTTCATTCATACTGCTGTTCCATTGCAAAATACACCGCTGTACCAGAAAAACTGGTATAGCAGTGAATACTCGGGGATCTTGGAGGGAACGTTGCACAGTCCTCACGCTGGTGTTTGTTGAAGCCCCGGCATTGAATCACGTGAATCACACCTATCGTGTGAAACGATTCTTGCCGGTCGCCGCTGCTCACGTTCACGCAGAGTCTGTTTACGGCCACGCTGCTGTCGTAAGTTAGAGGTTTTTTCTGAATTGTTGTCGTCACGTTACACCCTTGAAATGCTCGCACGTGAAAATCCAAACTATTAAACCGTATTGAGAATCGCAAAAGCTTCCATAGATATCTATTGCTTTTAAACATTGTTGTGTAATTTGCATAGGCGTTTGCATGGGTACCAGTTCTTCTGGCACTTCAGTGTACATTAGTGTCTATGGAATGTAGCATAATGAATACGATGTCTTGCTGTAACCAGTAATGTTTTTTTTCTCTTGACTCATTTACATAAAGACTTTTATACTATATAATAGTTACAGAATAGTTACAATTTCATAAATGACATTAGTTGCAAGAATTCTCCAAGAGAAAGACTTCATTTCACTACGTATTTTTTTCATTTCTGTCTTCTTATAGAGGCACTGCTTATGGTAAAATGTAAACCCTCTGTCAGGATTTACATAACAGCTTGAGGTATTTCCCCCCAAAGGGACAAAGTCTTCAGGGTGTTCGATTTAACTTTGTTTTCTAAACGTGTATTAAAAAAAAAACGGTTCTTTGGATTAAAGAAGTTATAGGAGATAGATTTAATCATTTCCCTTCTTACAGTCTACAAGGAAGTGTTCCCTGAGTATTTCAGGGAACGTAACCCCCCCGATGTAGGGTTCTACCTACAGGCTTCTCCCAAGAGACGAGCTGAAGAACTCTAACATCCCAGAGGAAGCTCTAAGTGATTTTCCCTGAGACTGTAGAAAACGGCTTGTATGGATGGATAATCCTTCACGGTTCTTCCAGAACTATAAACTCAAGACTCTTTTAGATTTTACATATTTAAGAGTGTAAAACAAAAAGGTTCTTTGCATAAAAATGGCGTCTAGCTTTCTAAAAGAACTCATGTGGAGAAGGTAAATATGCATAGGACATTTGCACGTCGCATATTTTAGAGAACTGGTGAGGAAAGTGTAGAGGAGCTTCTCCACACAAAGCTTCTTTGGGTGGTTAAATCTTATTCACTTGTATTATATTATATTCTAGGTTAAATTACCCGTAGGATTCTTCACTCATTCCTCCAGCTAAAGCTTAAAGCTTTAATAGTCCTGTGGAATAACTGAGTCTTTCCATCCAAGTGCTTTTATGTAACCATGAACAGCATGGAACAGTGGTGTCGCCTGATACAGTATGCATATGTACATTTCTGTCATTATAGATGTCTACGAAATATAGGTCAGACATAGGCAGCTGACATAAGTGCTACCTTTAAGTACACAGTCCTGTAGGGGGTGCTCTGGAGCTCTTCCAGCTCCGCTCCATCTTTACGAGACGTTTCAAAACCTGGCGTTGAGACGAACGCAAACAAACCCTCCTCCCAGCACATCAGAAGCACAGCATCCCAAGATTCCTCACACTGATCGCTGACAACATCCAAACCCCTCCAATTATCTCTGGCACACTATCTCAGCATCACACACACACACTTACACACACACGGAGACGGAGCGAAAAACACACTAACAGGATGGGAGCTAAGCAACAGCAGGTTAAACAGCAGAGACAGAGACAGAGAAATAGAAAGAGTGAGGAAATAGAAAGTGGTTGAGAAATCTACTCACCAGTTTTGGGCTTTTCTTGGCAGGAGCCACCCCTAAAAAAAAGAAAAGAAAAAAAAAAGCAATAGATGGAAATGTTAATATTGCACGATTAAATGTCACCTTCCCAACAGGCAAATCCAGACAGAACAGATCAGACTGTAGCGCTCAGCACAGAGGCAGCAACAGCCTCCTCTCTCTCTCTCTCTCTCTCTCTCTCTCTCTCTCTCTCTCTCTCCTTTCACTCTCACTCGCTGTGGTGAAAAATAAATGAATAAAAAGCAGCGGTCTCGATCAGCATTCAGCACTCAGAGCATCAGAGCAGGAGCAATCCACTACACCCGTACAAAAAACATCCCTTGCTCTACTCAATGGCGTGAAAAAAAATAAAGCTCGAGCCCGGACAGGTTCTAATCTATTACCCATGGAGAAGGAATCCAAGCTACTGAACATTAAATTATAGGCAACGCTCAGTTCTCCTCTTACTGAGACCATCTTCCAGCATGCCAGCTCCGCGGTCCTCCTCTTCTGAAGGCTCCCGAAGCTACAGACTTCGCTTCGCTCGTCTTTTCTCCTCCCTCTCGCGCTCCTGCCTTTCGCCCTCCCCCTGCTGTGCATCCATCACAAGCTCGCTCTCTTTCATCCTATCTCTTATTTCTCTCCCATCCTCACTGCCGGCACCACAGGGACGCACACGTCTCCCTCCCCCTTTTTTCTCAGTCTGGGTTTTGACACATGCACCGTAATTGCGTGCTCATAAATAAATGCTTTAAATGGTATTATCTCTCGACGCTAACAAGAATACGAAAATACACAGCAGTACCCGAGGCGAGGCACATCAGTAGTATAACAAACCCCCTCGTTTTTTAGCGACACAGCAAGTTCAGGGTTAAAGCACTTTTTCAAGTGAATAATCGGCCAAAAATGATATTTAGTGACTGACTGGTGCCTGAAGAGTTCCTAAGAAATACTGTCGGGACATAAAAATGTTTATTGGTCCATTAAATCACAAGTTCATTCGCAGTGAAATGGTCTGCCTTTGACCTTACAGCTCTGTGTGTGCGAGTGTGTTTGCATGTCCTGATTCTATCTATTCTATCTAACAAGAAAGTGCTTATTGATTGTGAACTATCCCAAGGGCAAAGCATTGCTGGACACACACACACACACACACACACACAC
>JANCOA010000001.1:4007931-4019286 GCA_024363135.1 Leptodoras oyakawai | reverse complement strand
TCAGGGTGGGAGGGGCAGCATACGTTCTCCCTCCATGTCAATCAGCGCGACACTGTCCAATCACGGGCGTCTGTGAGTTCATGCATACAAGAGGTGGGCGGGAGCGCTGTCCTGCGAGTGCGCTTGACCGTTACACCGAAAGCTGCATGAGCAGCAGCTCGAAAAGAGGCGGCGGCTTACGTCACGTGTATCGGAGGAAGCACGCGAAGGCTTCGCCCTCCCTGACTGACAGTTCGTTGTGTGACATGGGGGGAAAGCACTGACGGGTGGGAATTGGAGACAATTGGTTGGGACAGAGGCAAGATAAGACTGAAAAGCTTATTCAGGGAAGACTGGAAGGTTTCACAATTAGCAGTGGAACTGGTAACGGGTTTGGTCATCAAGACTGAGTATCAAAGGAGCTTCCACCAAAGGCTTAGTCTTTACAAATGAGGATGGGTTGCGGTTCACCACTCCCAGAGACTTCACGTGTATTTCAGCAGGACAATGCCAGGCCTCAGTTACACCAGCGTGGCTTGACAGGCATTGCTCTGTTGGATATAATTGTGAAAATGGCTATATTAATAAAAAGAGGAACATGCTGCTCGGTTAAAAATCTATTCTAGCTAGCTAGGGGAAAAACTAAAAAGTTGTCAAAAATGAATGATGAGCTTATGGTGAGCTTATGATGAGCTTATGAGCGCTGACTCATCAATGGTCTGCTCTAGTATCCTGGCACGAAGGATAACCAAATTCAGCACAATTCGGCTCACTGAAAACTGAAAACAATAATAAAATGTAGCATTACTGATTTGCTAGCATGTCAAGATGTCCAGCAGAAAACTGCTATGCAACATGGAAGACAGAGGAGAGAGAGAGAGAGAGAGAGAGAGAGAGAGATGTTTTCTGAGAAAATCATCTGCACAAAGCTTGTGAAAATGCTACTAAGGAATGCCAAGGTAGTGTATCCAATCATCAGCGCTCCATTTGACTTGATTGATTTATTTACTGTAACTGCAGCAGCTGTTTGGACAAAGTAAAAATCCATGAAATTATCATCGCTCGAGATATTCAAGAGCAAACAGAGAGAGAGAGAGAGAGAGAGAGAGAGAGAGAGAGAGAGAGAGAGAGAGAGTTCAGAGACAGTGATAAATGGGAACCCAACTGTGTGGATTTCCTTGCGGAGCTGAGATGGTCTGCATTCATAATATAGATGTGTAGCTGAAGAAAGATAAGAACAACATCTGAGAGCTCCAATTTTCCATGGACTCAGCAGAAACAGTTCATGACCTCGGATAACCTTTGATTGTGTCTAGGACGGATCAGCATTAAACTCCTGACAACCTGGTCACCGGATTCACTTCTGACAGTAGCTAAGGTTGAAGAGGTGCAATTTGAACCACTTTAGTTTGACTCAAGCTGAACTTTGGGGAAAATTACCTGGGAATGTTATTAGCCAGAATTCCTGCCAAGTTTCCTACTTATTAAGAAAAACCCAAACCACAAAACCTTGTCTCCAACTTAAATGTTCTCCACTTGGTTTAGGCAAATTCCTGCGAGTTCCTCTGAGCAAATCGCTCCGTCTACTTGCTCGATCGCAGTGACAACAGGCTGAGAAGTAGAGATGGGAACGAGACCACCTATATCTACTCAGAGTCACGACCATGACTTTGGGATTTTGGTGTGGTTAGGGCTGAGTCTTTGGAGGCGTCGAGATTGAGACGCAAAAACAGTCTGTTCTCGCCTACTTTGCCAACATTATAAATCAAACACCAGTCATAGCACCAGTCTATATAATGTGAACTAAAGGACTGAGTTTTAGCATTATCACTATGGTGGGGAAAACCGGTCTTGAGGTGCCCTTTTAAAATTACAACCCTAACCCTTTCTGCTCTGAAAGATCCGAGACCAATTCAAGATCAAGTAGAATTGCTTTCACGAGACCAAGTACTAGAAAAGCTGGTCTTCAGACTGGTCTTGAGGCCAAGACTGGATTTGAGGACTACAACAGTCTGAGAAGGTCAGCCCAGACCTACCTACTCCATCCCTGGTCCACTGAGGATCCAAAGACGTTCCTGATTCAAAGACTCAACAGCAGCATTTAAAAAAAAACAGACCTTTTCCTGTATAACGACATGACTGATAAAAGTCTCCATCAAAAACATTCCTCCACCTTTAACAACGTTCTCAAAAAGCTTCACTTTCAGTGGACGGGAGGTTAAAGTGTAAGGTTTAAAAAAAAAAAACTACCAATGAATCTACCAATTAGCTTTATCTCAGAACCGTTATGTTGAGCGTTCCCAAATATTTTAACAAGTAACCCTGAGTGACATTCCTCCTCCCAGCCTGCTACAGCGCTAGAACTATAAATACCACGATGCAAGTGGCCAGGATCGAGATTGTCCAACATGTACAAGTCCAAGCTACACATTCCTCAGCCATGTGATTGCTGAGACAAAAAACATGTACTTCTCATAAAGAAGTCATACATGATGCCATGAAACCATCAGGAACCACATCAGAACCGTATCAGAAAGCTCAACCTTAATCGTGAAGAAGCGGCACTGGACTCCAGAACGTCTCCAAAATCCAGACGCATTTTTCTTTAAAATCTGGACTGCGAGACCGAGTTCCTCGTTCTGCCCCCGTACGCTGACATCATGGAGAATTCCAGACACTAATGCCAGCCAGTATGGCGAGTGTAGTGGGGCGGTAAGAAAAGGGAGGGAGCTACAACAAGAATGATTGCACACCTGAGATGCAATAGCACAGCAGCAGAGGGGTAATAAAGCTCCCCAGCAGCGCTACACAAAGAGAACTAACATCTAAACAACAAAGAACTCAGGAACAGTGAATATCCTCCCTAATTAAATACAGGAGTATGAATACAGTATAACAAATGAGACAGACAGATAGATATAAACAACATCTTTCAGTTATTAATATTGCTAGGCAGTTAGGGTTAGATTTTGGAGAACTCTTTCATTTTGCCGTGCACATATATTACCGTATATGGCTAGTATGACAACAAAGCTTTCTCCTTTTTAATGATTACAGATTCCCCTCTTATCCCTGCATAAACGGGACGTTTAGTCGAAACACAGCTTGACACTTACTGTAGTTACGTAATTACTGTTTTTCTAATGTCTTATGCAACCACTGAAAAATCAAACGGTGTGATGGTCATCCATACCACGCAGTTTCTGATGTATGCATTTAATAAATAAATAAATAAATAAATAAATAAAGCAGCTTTTGATTCAGACTTTTTTTAGTGCATCATTTAAAAAAATTGTATTTCACTGGTTTCATGCAGTGAATCTATTTGGATTTCATGATCATGAAATCGCAGCTTTTTCTGCTAATAACACAATAAAAATCATAATAAAACCTGCTACTGGTTCATTTAACAGGGACTCAATAGGAAGCTAACCATGTGGCGGGAGCGCAAGGCATTAAATCATATTGATACAAGTCAAGAGCTTCAGTTAACGTTCACATCAATACCTTAGAATAAGGGGTTTCAAAGTCAATCCACAAAGGGCCGTGTGGTGTGGGTGCAGGTTTACCTTCCAACCAAGCAGAAGCCTCACACTACTGAAAGTCCAGATCCACTGATTAGATTCATTGATTAAACCCAGGTGGAATGAGGTGTGGCTTCTGCTTGGTTGGAAGGAGAACCTGCACCCACACCACACGGCCCTTTGTGGATTGAGTTCGAGGCCCCTGCCTTAGAATAAGGGACAAATGTGACGTCAGTGATTTTGGCCGCGTGATTATCGGGTTTTCTGGGATTTCATCTCTAAGAAAAAGTCTGGTAGCAAAAAAAAACTAAAAATAAAAAACCCTTGAGTGAGTGGCGGTTTTAAGGCACCTTGCTGATGAGAGAGGAGAGGCTATGATGACCACTCTTTACAACAGCGGTGAGCAGAAAAGCATCTCAAAATGCAGAACATGCCGAAACATCCGGTGGACGGGCTACAACATGAGGAGATCACACCAGGATCTAATGCTGTCTGCCAAGACTTGGTATCCGAGTGGGTGAGCAGGTCAGCTTTTTCCAGTGTGAATAGACACATAGCGATATTTACCGGAAAACTGTCCATCAGCATCTACATCGAGAGGAACCAGTTGAGGTGGCTCGGACACCTCTTTCAGATGCCCCCTGGACGCCTCCCGGGGGAGGTGTTCCAGGCACACCCCACCGGAAGGAGACCTCGGGGAAGACCCAGGACACAATGGAGGGACTATGTCTCTCGGCTGGCCTGGGAACACCTCGGGATTCCTCCCGGGGAGCTGTCTGAGGTGTTGGGGGAGAGGGAAGTCTGGGCATCTCTGATTAGACTGCTGCCCCTGTGACCTGGACCCGGATAAGCGAATGAAGATGGATGGATGGATGGATGGATGGATGGATGTCTCTCAGCACCTGTCGCACTGCTGTATATTTGTATATTTCCGGTTTGTTTCTGGCATCTTGTTTCATACTTTTAGTCTTTCTAATAAACTCAGTTTACTCATTTGTCCAGTGATTTGTCGTAATTACATCCACCAAGCAGGTTATATATTTGATGCGGTTTTCTTGCTTGTTTGTCAGATTTCCAGCAGGATTACGGAAAACCCACAAGGCCGATTTTCATGAAATTTGGTGGAAATGTGAATCATTGGGCAAGAAAGCACTCACTAAATTTTGCAGTGGATCCGCAAAGCGATATGCTATCGACGTGACATATTTGTCACGTCGTAATTACAGTGAATGGTGTGGACCTTGTGGAAAGACTGCTATTGTTTGAAAGTCTTGTGAAGTGTTGCTGTGTTTTGCCTGTAAAGGTTGTGTGGGTTCAGATACCTGTAAGTATGTACAACCTCAATTCCAATGAAAAATCCACGCTACTTTCAGAAGTTTTTTTTGCAGAACGTTTCTGCTCCTGAGATAAAACACAGCCTATATACACAGCGGCTGTTGCTTTTCTAGCAATGTGTTTTTATAGTAAATATAACCTCCATAAATACTTTAAAAAGATGTTTGGTGCAAGTACTGACATTTTTCTATTCTAATTCTGCTAAGCAGATTATCAGAAGCCAAGCCAACGTATTCCTCATGCACCCCCTTCAAACACGCAAGCAGGGAACCCAAATCGAGATGAAGCCCATCCTCTCAGACTGAGATCTTAGAGCTGAAGCTCACGTCTGTGAGGCTTCATTCAATTTTTCATGATCGTGACCCAGTGAGTAATATCGGCCACTCGAGCTCTCTCGGCAGGCTTTCCGCTCTTGCGCTATACTTTTCTCCTCTCCATTTTTCCCTGCTTTCTCGCTGTACATATACATATTTTCTTCTCGATTAAAATTTCCATTACGCCACCTTGACTACCTTCTGTCTGTCATCATATTTATTTTATCATTATACTCAGATCTGGGTAATGAGATGCCTGGACCAAGAATCAAACAAAAACAAACATGTAAACATAAACATGCATGATTAGCTTTTTAACTATTAGCTAACATTATTAGCTTTTTAAACAAATAAGCTTCAACATCTTCAAACGCAAGGAGATCGTGGAAAACATGTGTTTTCATATTTTAATAACCTTTAGCCAAACCCCAGGAAGTGTATGTCTACATCCCCCACAGTGAGTAGGTTCTCTATAATCTTCCATCTTCCTGATGGCTCCGTTCAATCTGTCACAGAGCCACACTCTCTCTACAGTCCCTTATAGTGTTTTACATTTCCCCACAGCTTGCTATACATCCTCAAAGATTATACACGTTTTCTTACAGTTCTTCATGTTCCCTGTGGTTTCTTACACTCTTGTTTGTTTCCTAGGGTTCCTAGGGTTGTGGTTTCCTATACGTCCCCAAGTTCCCAATAGTTCACTGTGTTCCTTATGATTTCATGCTGGTTCTCTAACTTTCCCAAGGTTTCCTACACCTGCTCATGTTCTCCTGTGGTTTCCCCAAGCCCACTACAGCTCACACGTCCATGTCCGTTATTGGTTTTCCAAGTGTCCACTAGCATTCCCCAGCGCTTTCTGCACTTCTGTGTGTTCAAAGTGGTTTCAAACATCTCCCTAGCTTCCCTACGCTTTCAAATATTCTTTGTGCGCCTTACAGTTTGATTTACTTCCCCAAGGCTTCCCTATGCTTCTGTGCAAGTTATCTGGGGATCACTACAGTCTCCTAAGGTTCCTTGCTTTTCTGCAAATTCACTCTGGTTTCCAACATCATCTTATACGCCATGGTTCAACCAATTCCTTGAGTGTCTTTTCACAGTTTGCTTTACTTCCCCAAAGGCTTCTCTAGAACGTATTCCAAAGCACTTCTTAAGCACTTCTTCCAGCATGTCCTTCTATGCTCTCCTATCATTTCGTTTAAACACTCCAGCACTCCATATACACTACAATTTACTCTACTTCTGTATGTCTCTTATGGTTTCCTAGACTCCTCCAAGTATCCACAGAGTTCGCTAAACTTCTTCATGGTTTAACACCATTTCCGGAAATGTTCTCCTCACGTTCCTTAACGTTTATTCATCATGGGTTCTTACACTGCATGATGTTTGCTAGGGTTCCCTGCAATGCTACACAAGTACCTGCAATTCCTACAGTGTCATCACAACAAGATGAAAAGCAAGAACCAGCGGGAACCCGTTGTTAAATGGTCTTCCAGTGGCTCCAAAATTTTGTTCAACAATCTCACACATTCAGCACAATAGACCAACAAGAATCCTTGAATCCTAAATCGAGGCACGACGTGGTGAACATCTTTTATTCATTTGGCAGGATATCTGGTATCTGGCATAACAAGATGACAAGCTTGTCATCCCAAGCATACGCTTTTCCATCTGAAAAATCATTTTGCCCCAGCAAATACAAATCTGCAGCTGTTTTCAACATGCAGGGAAAGTTTTTTTTTTTTTTTTTCCTCGTGCAGACGGAAACATCTAAAACCACTACAGCTTCTGAATGTCTATGGAACAGAATAGGGCTCCGGGCCTTTTTACTCTCAGATCAGCTCCAAATACGTAACACCGCAGGTGTCCAGGAGGAGCTACCGATTCAGGTTCAAGCTACACAGAAGCGTATAAATCTTATAAAAATTATGCCGAGCCTGAACATCTCAAGACATCAGCTAGTAGGTCACAGCGGGACAACGATCCTGAGCATTCCTCAAAAGTTGTTACAAACCTGTTGAAAAACAACAAAATGAAAGCATGATTTATCACTCAGGCACTGGGGCTGCTCCCTCAGGTGGAGGAGTTTAAGTATCTAGGGAGTGATGAAAACAGTGAGAATCTGAAATAACCTCTGGGAATTTTATATTGCTCACGCTTTCCAAAGATCAATCATTTAAATCATGTTCAGTTCTCCTCTAGACGTATCTAGATGTAATGGCAAAAAAAAAAAAAAAAAAAAAGCAGTTATGGATCTTTCCAGTTGGATCGGTAAGGACGGTGTAAATCTCAAGAAGGTGCTCTCAGATGTTGCTTATTTTGATAGATAGTGTTTTAACTGTCTATCCTCTTTCTTCATTGTAATCCCGAGCCATTCTGAAACACCATGTCAAACTACCCCGGTGCAGTAAAGCTGCCTCAATGAGACATCACTCAAACTTAGCTTGTGCCACCAGCACGGAAGGTATCACACCCCAAAAGTCCTGTCACTGATGGATGTTTTTCAAGTCTCTCTCCTTCCTTTTGCCTTCAGGCTTCAGACAGTTCACAGAGCATCTCAAAACCTGATGCCTACACAAGTTTTATACTAGCACCATTTCAACCAGAAATTCGCTTCAGTTCAGAAAACATGAACAACGTGTACCATACATACAGCGATATCAGCCTTTCCTACATTGTGGTTTTCTGCTCTGTTTCATCTTAAACTGGTTTCCAGCACTATGAGGAATGGGGAATATTTGCTAAAGAGCAACTAGTTCTCCGCAGTTCCATAGACTATCCATGCTCCCTCTGGTTCTCTGCACCTCCCCATGTTCGTAAGGTTTGTCTGACTTCCCCAAATCTCATACAGTTCTCCATAATGTTCCCTTAAGTTTCCTTAGACTGCCCCATATCACCAGAGTTTCTTGACATTTCCCAATGTTTCCAAGGTTTGCTCGACTTCCCCATATGCTCTATGTTGCTCAACATTTTTTCCAAAGTTATCTAGACCTCACCATATCACCATGCTTCCTGACAAACCCACATATTCCTGCAGTTCCCCAATCACCTACTGTCCTGTACATAATTCCCCCCCAAAGAAGGTGAGTTCCAAATTGTTCCCAAAATGTCTCCCTACCCTTCCCAACCTTCCTTAGGGTTACCCCTCAGTGTTCCCTATAGCTTGACAGACCTCAACATGAACCCTATGCTTTCTGAAATGTTGCCTCATTAACACATCCCCCTGTTCTCCAATATTTCCTAGCATGTCCCATATTCCATAGAGTTCCCTACAGTTCCCTGCTCTCCCCACAGCTCTACAGTCTCTTATACACCCCATGGTCCTTGTGGCTCTCCTCCCTTTTACTACAGCTCTATCTTGAGTATGATTCCAAAGTGAAAGTCTCAGAAAGCATGACGTTAGACTCAAGCAGCTGAAGCAAAGTACAAATCCATGCTTGTAACACCAACATGAGTATAACACAGAAGTTACTACTGGCCTCCCTGAGCTCACAGCTCTCACCCGAGTCAGAAACCCGGACAGCCCTGACACCCTGTCTTTGCAGAACTGATTTACACCAACATGAGCAACATCAAAGATGTGGGTGACATATCTGGCACTTGGAATATAAAAATACACATTGGGAACTGGCCAGTTGGTCAATCCAATGTGAATTAACAAGCATTTATTAGTGTTTATGACACATTTACAATCTTTTAATACAATCTAGACATTAAGAACTTGCAAAAATCACAACTATGCACATAAAAAGAGAAACCACAGCGACTGGACCAGAGTGAAAGAGGGATTTGGCACACAGTGAGTCTTGTGTTTGGAAAAAGAAAGGCTGTGGGATGAAGAGGCTTTGGGATGGGAGCCCATGTTGACTGTGACAGACAGGCCTTCTGGCTCAGCGAGAGAGGGAGCCATCTGTCCTAGCAAAGGGTTAATCCACAAACAGCCAGCCATCGTTCCAGCATTTTCATCCCAAAACCTCCTAAATCCAACACGCATCCAAATCAAAGCCTGATCTACTCCATATCAGCCTGCTGGAGCACACAGACCCATGTGCAGTGGCATGATTAGACATTTCATGCTTATTAGAACATACATTTACACAGATGCTAACAATGTGCACCATTAAAACAACTGCATGACAACGTGTATTATTCCCAATCTGTGCTGAATTAGGGTGAGTGCTGGAACTTTCTTCTATTTCAGTGCCATTTGAAAGCAAATAGAATATAATTGACTACTTTCAGACATGCAGAGGGTGGAGGGAAGAGCAGACACTAAGCACAGACCTGTAGGCTACATACAACTCAATTACCCAGAAAGCTGGATAAAATGCAGTCCAGACACCAAGATGCAGCTCTTTATCCCAGTGAATGCACATTCTCTAAAGGCAGAAAAAATAAGACTGAGTGCACGTCGGCTGCAGAGAGGCAGTGTAGTGGGGTTGAGGAGGGGTTGAAAGATGCCGACATCCTTGAATCTGTCCTGATCGCTTGCCACCCAGCGGCAACACACACATAATGGCCTCCAATATGTCACTGATCACGGCTTAACTCGTAGCAATGGCAATCTACACACACACACACACACACACACACACACACACATAAACAAAACAATGAGTACATGGCTGGCTTGTACACCAAAGGCACAGACTGACTTGCACACCTCACGTCTCACGTCCATTTGCATCCACCACCATACCGCCTTCGGCTTCTTACACACCCCTTCCTTCGTCCATCCTTCAGTCTCTCCATCTTTATTACACTATTTATTATTCCCGACTCCCCACCCCCACCCGTCAGACCCCGGAAGCCAAACTGTCATCATCATCATCATCATCAAATAAGAAGGGTAAATAGTCCGCACCGATACCTTACAAAAATCTCAGCTATCCGTTTGCCTGAGACAATCTAGGGAAGAAATGGCTCAAATCCAGCAATTATTTCCTTCTCTCGAGAGCATCGGGTGCTCTGATTGCAGCTAGCACTGCCCAGTCTGTCCCTCCTCCTCCCTTTCTTTCCTCTCGCGCTTTCCCTCTCCCTCTCCTCCGAGCCAGTCGGCTAGTCCGGCGTTGAAGCTTAGCCAATGTGAGAGACTTGCACAGCAAACACCGTCTGACAGAGAGAAGCTCGCTCACCCACATTCGCCCGCCCACTTCTCTCCCGCTCTCTCTCTCTCTCTCTCTCTCTCTCTCTCGCGTGCACGCTCTCGCTCTCGTCCCCCACCTCTCGCACAGACACACATGCTCCCTCTGCAAGCAAGGCGTTCTCATAAATCTCTGTCTCACACACACCAGGCATGTGACCAAGCAAATAGGCAGTCGGCAGTCGGAGAGGGAAAAGGTGGACCAGAACAAACATTTCAAGGAGACGAAGCAGACTGAAGGCTTGCTGCACCCACAAACCCTTCCTTTGTTTTCCTTTAACCTAGCCAGACCAGGGCAGTAGGGCATGGACCAGAGGCGTGTCCTAACATAGTCATAACATCTCAAGAACCCCATCAGTGCAAAGCTGTTAACGTATAATTAGTCTATGTGACCATTCTCATTATCTCGCCTAATTCTCGATTCGGACACAAATTTTCTATAGATGTAGTTCAAACAGCAGTTTACGTTCTAAGCACTACTTACCGTTTCTATGGTAACAACTTACACAGGAAACTATATGGTGGATGTTTCGCGTAATTTAAGTCTAATGAATTCAAAACATCCAATCCTCGATAGGAGACATTTATGTAGCATTCATGGAAGGAGTCTCCAGTGTCAGGGATTTGTGTCCTTCAGAAAGCCACTCAGTAACATTTTATTGCCTGTGATATAAGGTGAATAAAGCACTCTGGGACATGCTTTTATATTATAAGAAAATAATCGACTTGGTACCAGTATTAACTGTTTTCCTATAACGGCATATCACATCGAGTGTTTTACTGCCCTCAGACTCAGACTCGGTGTTGTGTAGCACATCTCCTGCATCATCCTGTCTACACTGGGTTCCACAACCATTTGCTGGATGGTTAAAGGTCCTGCTTTTAATGTGCAAAAGTCTTCGGCACCTTTTTGTACAGACATAACAGACAAAAAAACAGAATGAAGGCTGCTGGGATTTGCATGTTAAAAAAAAAAAGAAGTAAGTGACAGTAAAACTTACAGCTGATTTCCTTATATAAATACCACTGCACACATTGTGAAACACGGTGGCGCAGTGGATAG
>JANCOA010000001.1:3924479-3936168 GCA_024363135.1 Leptodoras oyakawai | reverse complement strand
CTTTTCCATGGAATAATCCTGAACCTCCACACTGAGATTTAGTTTTCCATGGAATAATCCTGAACCTCTACACTGAGTTTTAGTTTTCCATGGAATAATCCTGAACCTCCACACTGAGCTTTACTTTTCCATGGAATAATCCTGAACCTCCACACTGAGCTTTACTTTTCCATGGAATAATCCTGAACCTCTACACTGAGATTTAGTTTTCCATGGAATAATCCTGAACCTCCACACTGAGCTTTAGTTTTTTTAGGAGGTTAATGCCTCATCATTAACCTCCACCCTGCGTTTAAAATGACTACAGCCTTATTCTGAACTTCCATACTGAACTTTAGCTTTGCTCTGGTGTTAGTTCTGTGGTCTTTCCCTAAATCTCTGCAGTGATCTTTATCTCTTCTAGGAGTCCTCAACCTCCAGCCTCCGGTCTGTCCTCCAATCTGTCTTGAAACACCACTGTATATAAAAACTGCTCTAGTAGACTATGGAGAAAGCCATGCTAATCAGCTTTCGATTGTTCTTGGCTACTTCAGCATCTTTGATTTGAGCTCGGATATCAGTATTTAGCCACTAGTAAAAAGCACATCTGCACTGTCTGGAAAATGATCTGCAGAACACAAAAAATAACTAAAGATAATCGAAGTGTTAGAATTGATCATACTTTTCTGTCTGTTCATTGGCAGGTGATGAAAGCGAAGTTGATCTGCATTTAAACCTCAGGCAATCCAGTCGTAATAAAATGGATTAAAACATAATCTGTCCAAAGGGAGTTGAATTAACTCCATGGAAAAGTGAAAGAGACTAAAGGGACAGTGGGTATTTTCTTAGTCACATCTATGTGCTAGTAAGAACAACAAGAACAAAGCAACAGCAAAGAATCCGCATGGCTGATAAAACTACACACTCGTCTCTCATCCGCTTTGCTCTATGGGAATGTTCACAGGCACAAAGCAGGCGGAAGGCCCTTTGATGTTACGTTCTGTCATCCTCTCTCTCGTTCCCAGGCCAGCTCAATGGGCTCTCCGGCAGGAACTAGTGACTGTAGTGGGATTTTGCCCGGGCTGCGCATCACTAGGATGAAAGGAGCAGGGCAGGGGGTGAACATGGTGTTTGATGAGGCCAGATGCCCCTTCACCCTTCCATTTCACACCCTCAGGATTAATTGACACAACTGCAGAGCCTGACAAGGGGACCAGGGGAGCTTGCTCAATTCACCCCAGAAAGCCTTCTTAGAAGTCCCTCCAATAGTGTCCCTCTGATTCCACTCTTACCATCCAAACACTCCCATCCAAAGCATGAACAGATCACAGCAGCTTCTGTAAGATCTTAAAGCATGTTTCCCCTGTGCAATCAAATGAAGAAAAGAACTGGCAAACTTAAGGTTGAACTTCTGATTAATGTGACTGCACCATCTGTATGGCGTGTGTGAATGAGCTCAGAAAGAACAAGTGCTTGGACATCGCATTGTTCACTTGTCTGGTTTGCTCAACAAACTCATATTATTGATGATACACCTCTTTGACAAAGAGTTTTTACCAAAATACCATTCAGTCCCATGGGTCCTGGTCTTGAACAAAAATCTTTGGTATTTAACCAATGGAAAAGTGACCAAAGGTGTGGTGCTTTGGAGAGTGGATAAAGGGCTATAGGTCCCCAATTCACCATAGAGAAGATCCTTAGAAGTCCAGCCCTGTCCTAAAGAAGTCAATCAACACTACTAAACTTTAAGTGTCCCCCAGATTCCACTCTTATGAACCAGGGACTGAAGAGTTCCCAGAAGCTTAGGAGGTTTTTAGGCTACACATTCAAGAACTTGTTTAAATTTGATCCAACTGGACCTGGGGAAGTTATCATTGATTTTCTACAACTGCTTAAATATCATATTGTTGCCTTGTGTGATCAACCGATTGGCCATCCAGCACAAATTGACTTCAACAACCTTACCAGACTACCATGAGGTCCTGTTGCTGCCCATGTTTTCTGGTGCTTTAGGTAGTGGACAAGGTAGGAAGGTGTCTTAAGATCTCAGTCTCTTAGGGTCTGTCAGATTTAACTCCTTAATGCTTGACAGTGTGGAACCACACCTGAAATCTCTCATGAAACAGATTTATTGGATGGGTTATTGTTCAGTCTTGAATGACTGAGCTTGAGCTGGCTTGAGGCTCACCAGCACATGCTTGAGTTAGAAATCGAGATGAGGGCTGGGCAGGGGACGTGAGGGAGGAGAAAAAAAGGGTTAGTAAAAAAGACTCACAGCTTCCGGAGTTTCTTCAGGCCTGCAAAGGCACCGCTGGTGTCCTCGATCGTTCCAGAAATGTCATTGTGGTCAAGCTCCCTATAGACAGAGAGAAAGAAAAGACAGAGAGTGTGGAGTGAGATGGAGTAAAGTAGTCTTGGCACTGTCTCAATACTCTTGGCAGGCATATGGTTGAGAGTCACAGGTTGCACACATACTCCCAGACACACACCTGGTCTAAAGAGCTCTCTCCCTCCCTCTTTCTCTCTTTACCCCCACCCTCAAGCTCTTTCAGTCTCTCTCTCTCTCTCTCTCTCTGCCAGCCAAACACATTCTTTACTTTGTGAAGCATGAGGCTGCGGAAAACAGCCATGCACAGGCTAATGCATGCATAATGCATGACAGCTGAATGCTACTGACACACACAAACACAGAGGCCTCAGAATCTTTCAGCACCACGAAGCCTTTGGCAGGTTCATGCCAGACAGAGTAGGCAAGCCACAACCACACCAGCGTCAGGCTACAAGTTCCCTCATCTGGTTGCGACACCGCTCCAGCGATCGCTTGCTATCCGAGCTCACACCCCTTACTTTTCATTCAAAGTTCAACTTTAAGTGTTTCAACTAAAGTGGAACAAGCATAGAAGAAAAATCTTCTCTCTGAGACGTGCTTTGTGTATGTGCACCACTCAAAGACCCTCTTTCAAAAATCCACTCCTTCGAACTTCCATTGCAATCTGACAGCTCCCCCTTTCACACCACCTTGGCTCTCTTTCTCTTTCTCTCTCTCTTTCACTCTGCCTTGGCTGCCAGAGTTTCCTTTTCTTTCTGGCTGGCTGGTCCTAAATGAGTGGCGGGTCGTTAACGGTGGTGCCCAGGGCCTCCGGTCCCCCCTCCACTCCTTCCTCTGTCACCCGGCGCATACCAATTAAAGCTTGCCCTGCTCCCTTTCAGCGCCACACACTAAAGCCATGATTAGATTAGAACTGTCTTGTCAAACAATACAGACATAAAAAAAGAGGGACGAAGAAAGAAAAAAGGAAGAGAGCACAACTAGGACGGGTGAGCGAGCGGAGCAGCAAAGCGCACATAACCCCACAAAAAACTCTCAGCAGAGGCAGGCAGAGGTAGAAAGATTAGCACATCAAACAGGAGGACAGACCACGGGATGAGGGAGCAATGAAGCGAGACGGACGGGAAGAATGGACAGAAGAAAAGGACGAGAAGAATGAAGGGGTGGGGGTCAAACAGAGACCCTCTCATTCCCACACGAGGAGCCCCTTCCCCCATGGTTCAGCCATCAGAAGTAAAAGGGGGGCTAAGGCCAAGGTCTGGCACCCTACTGAGAGAAAGCCTTCATGCAAAGGCTTAATTCTTTAGGTGAGCGAGAGAAAGAAAGGGACAAGAACAAATGAGTTAGTAAGTGACACAAGAAAGAGTGAAGCACAAGTGTGTGTGCACCACCAATACCAATACCAAGTTTTCTTAAAAAAAGTAAAAAAAAAAAAAAAAAAGTGGGGGCCTGGCTCTCCTCAGATGCCTGGCACAGGGAACCCGTGTACCCAGGAAGCCCGGTGGGAACCGACAAACCAACAAAGACGAAAGAACAGTGAAGAATAGAGCTTTCACAGAAAGACACAAAACGCGAATGGCAACTTTTCCCAACGCGTCTAACAAAATAACGGCTTGCCAAGCCATAGCTGTCATTCTAGATTTAGTACCTTAAGAAACGAAAACAAAAAGCATTACAGAGACTACAAGACGAGCCTAGTCTGAAGCCCAATCTACGCTTGCTTTAATGGTTACACGGCATCGGCAGTGATGGATTAGAGGTATATTTGTCGACTGTTGTTATTGTAGGTGTGTATGAAATTGAAGACAAGTGTGCCCCACCAAAGCCACGCCCCCAAAACATATGCACATACACTTCTTATGCTAGAAGTAGTGAACAGCAGTGACGTTTTCAGAATTATCTGTGGAACAGAAAGTCTGTTTGTCTTGACTGCTTGGATGCCTCCCCACACCAATTGTCACAACCATGGTAAGCCATGGTAAGAGTACATAATTAAAGTCAACAACACTAGACCCTGAAATGGCTGAATTGTGTGCACTTACAGTAAGCGTAAAGAGCCGAGACCTCTGAAAGCTCCTTCTGCTATGTAGCTGATGGAGTTGTGGCTCAGCTGAAGAGTCTGCAAGTTGGCTAGCTTAACAAAACTTCCCTCTGCCAGCTTTGTCAAGTTGTTGTGTCCCAGATGCCTACAAAAACACAAATCTCATCAATTTGCATTTATTGGATTTTCATCATTGTATTTATTGGCACAGAGACGGTAGGGGGGGGAAGCTCACAGCTCTCGCAGCCTCTCGCAGAAGCGCCATCCCTCAGGGTTGAAGCTCGAGATGGAGTTGTTGGAGAGGTGGAGATGTAGCAGGGACTGGAGGCCGTATAGAGAGCCACTGTTCACCTCTTTCAGACTGTTATAGTCCAAATGGCTGCGGGAGCAAAACGCCAGAGCTCGGTTATTACAGATAAACGGCTAACCTGGCTGCAATTTACCTGTCAGAGCACAGAAATGAAGACGGATGGCTCTAAATATGATTCAGCATTAAGGGAAATTTCGCAAATTGCACTTGGCTTGTAAACGTCTTGAAGGCGGGGACTTTGAACTTCAGTAAATTAACGATGATTCAAACTACTAAGCCAAAACTGTGTTTTTGGCCTCTATCCAATTCGGTCTCAATGTAATTAAATACCAGACATGAAATTACCCTAATTAACAACAGCACAAACGGCACATAAAAACGTACAACTTTACTTACTTAGCATGCAAATTTCTCCAGTCATTACAACCATTCAGGACATGTGTTTTTTCCACAGAATGGCTGGATAAACAGTCATGCAGACTACAGACTGGGTGATGTTTCTGGGTATATAACGGATATACATTTACAGTGGACTCACAGGGTTCTCATGCGTGCCAGACCGAAGAACGCTCCATCGGTGAGTTTGCTGATGTTGTTCCTCTGGAGCTTCAACACCTCCAGGTTGGAGAGACCCTGAAAGGTCAGGCCTTCGATCAAACGCAGCCGGTTCCTGCTCAGGTCCCTGCCAGAGAAGTCACATGATGGAGGAGTTGATCAAACAGGCTGAAGCCTGTAATTATATCTAAATGAGTAATAACTGTCTAAATGAGTAGGTTTTTTACACATTTAATTGTGTAATTAATTTTAAAGGTGTGTAATTGTGGATATTATAGTGTGTGTGTGTGTGTGTGTGTGTGTGTGTGTGTGTGTGTGTTTGTGTGTGTTTGTGTGAATATAATGCACTGGGAAACTCAATGAAGATGTTGCTGCTGTTCTAGAATATTACTTATCACCTTCTGACCAATCAGAATACAATATATAGTTGGAATATAGATCGGCGAATATTAAGCACAGCAGCAAGCGCATTAACGTTCTTTTAGCAGATGTTCATCCTCGGAGTGATTCTCCTTCTCATGTCGCCATTCCATTAGAACTTTGAGGAACCAGATACAACACCCAGGTGTGAGGGCTAAAGTGGAGGAAGTGCCTAAGAGCAAAGCGAGACACAAACATCCCGCTGGTGGCTTTGTGCTCTCCACCCTGCTGGTACGAGCAGATGGGAGATACAGTAACACCCAAACCCGAAGAACAAAGCATGCCGACAGAGGGAGAGAGAGAGAGTGAAAGAGCGTCACGGAGGTGAGGGCATCCTCTTTACATGAACGCCACACTTTCTTCTTTCCAGGTGTCCGGACTAACGGCAGAAAAATGTTCCAGGAACCATTTACAGGCACTTCATCAGAAAGTTTCATACCGAGAGATTTTTCAGCAATTAAGGCACTTTTACAGAAAATGGTGAAGGAACTTTTACAGAAACTTTTACAGACAAGCTCTTAGCACAGGAACCTTCTCAGAAAGGCTAGAACATTTTTTAAGAACTTAGGAGTAATAAAGTAGTGCACTAGTGAAATATTTGAAGGAACTAGTGAAGGAACCCTTCACCATTTACAGGCACTTCTTCAGGAATTCAGGAACTGTAGGAAAGTTTCAGCATGTTTCCATGCAGGAACTGTTTCCTGACAGAAATTTTCACTGTGACATTTTTTTTTTTTTTTTAGAAATTCAGGCACATTTTCATTTTTTTTTGGAAAAACAGGAACTTTCCCAGAAATTAAGGATTTTTTTCCTCAGGAACTTTTTCAAGAAACCTTTACAGACAATCAGGAAGGAACTTTTACAGAATCTCAGACACATGTTCATCATGTTCAACTCTTTCCCCCCAGAAATTTTCGCGGTGACATTTTTTAGAATTCAGGCACATTTTCAGGATCCTTTTTTTTTGGAAAAACTTTGGAAGAACTTTTTCAAGAAACCTTTACAGAAAATCAGGAAGGAACTTTTACAGAACCTCAGACACATGTTCATCACACTAGAACCTTCTCAGAAAGGCTAGATGTTTTTTTTTAAGAACCCAGGAACTAAAGTTGAACTTTCATGGTAGAGTCTTTCTCTTGGGAATGAAGGAACCTTTTTCAGGTTTCCATTGGACCACCTTTTCATGGAACCCAGAAACATTTGAAAGATTTTTTTTCCCCAACCCAGTAACATTAGACCTGGAGGACTGTTTTTTTTTTTTTTTACTTCCTGCATCAGGGTTTCAAGAAACTTCCTTTAACATCCTTTAGAGTACTCCAGATCAGGAACATCTGGGATGGGGCGTTCTGTACCTGTCTTGTTCTCGTGACCACGTATACACACACACACACACACACACACCTGCATACACACCAATATAGTTATTAACATCTGAATTACTGATCTGTAATGAACTTGTTACTTCAGGCTATATGCCACACCTTTTATTTCATCTGCATATTTTTAGAAGCACGTCTCTCCACCCTGCGTAATTAAACACTCTAATTAAACACTCTGAAGTATTCGTAAACAAGTCACCGAGTGTAAATCTTATTAGAATCCGGGATGTGTAGATCAAACATGCAGTGTGACAAACAGTCCCAGCTGACTGATGCGAGCAGGTGAGTTCAGGTCATGTTCTGTCTCAGGTGTGTGTGTGTGTGTGTGTGTGTGTGTGTGTGTACTCACAGCTGCGTTAGTCTGGGAAGCTCGAAGCCTTTGACGGGCAGCTGGGTGAGCCGGTTCCTGCCGAGCCTGAGGACCTGCAGCGTGTCGTTCAGGTTCCTGAACGCTCCGAACTCCAGGTGGACAATTTTATTACTGCTAAGTGACCTGAGAGGAACGAAATGTGGAATTCCACACATTAACAGTCTAATAAGACAGGCTAAACCGCAGAAATGCTTTATGCTGGTCAGGATCGGGATCAGGGTGGCACCGGGGGCACAGCCGGGAATGTCGGCCATCTACACAATTCCATCTAGTTATTGTGGGCTGAGATGATTAGATTAAAAATAGACCCTTGGGTAAATGTGGGTGTAAAATGCGATTTTAAATTCGATTTGATTTATTTTCCGTTTCATAATTTGTAGAAATGAAGCAGAGAAATTAGAATTTTTCAAAAAAATAAAATATTAAAAAACATTTTAATTATGAAATAAATAATTTCTATAATTTACAACAGTGTTACGTCTTAATAAATAATTAAGACAATAAATAATTAATGCACAGTTCTAGAGAGTTCTACTCTATTTTTTCTTTTTCCTTTTTTTTTTTTACATTTTTAGCTGCTTACCCATCTCTTACACGTTTTATGGAATTTTAGGGGAACGATTCCAAAAAATGTTGACAAATCAGCCCTGAATTCTACGGACCACAAACTGAGAGACTTTTTGACTTTTTAAACGACCCGTATGGCTGAGGAGTGCAGCGGCAGCAGCTTAAGGACGTCACGGACTGACGAGTGTGCCAGCTTTGTGTCAGGAAAAAGAAAAATGAAGTGAAAAACAGAAAAACAAGTAAAAAAAAAAACGACAATGAGAAACATGCAGAAGGGGGGGGTGAGAGATACAGAGAAAGACAGGAGGATTGACTCACAGCTCTCGGACACGGAGGCCACGGGGGAAACAGTGTTCTCTCACATCCATGATGTCATTATTACTCAGATCCAGAGTCTCCAGGTGGGTGAGGTTTCGGAGACGGCTGCCCTGCACGCTGCTAATCTTATTATGGTGCCTGAGAGAGAGAGAGATAAGAGCCGCTATTAATATATCTGACACATTTTATTCGTCATAATTAATATGTCGGGAAGAGATATGTCCCATGGAACTGAAACAAAATGCGCAGGCTAAAAAGAAAAACTGGGGGGAAAGGTGGACACGGAGCCCAATATTAGGTGGATTTGAAGTGTTTAAAATGTATAATACTGAGCAAAAGTCTTAGGCACCGTATTGTTTTTAGGTACAACTCCAGTTCTTGATGTTTTTTTTTTTTTGCTGATTATATCTCGACACCTTTATGAAAGGATTCATGAATATTCCTGGTTATGCAAATGAGCTCCGTATACTCAGCTATTTGCATAAGAGTAGACTAATGCGTTGTGGGTTATGTGTTATGAGTTAGCTAGGTTTCCACCACCAGGAACCTTTTCAAGAATCCTGGAATTTCCACAATATCAGTGCTTTCTGGAACCCAGAACACAATATTCAACACATGGAGCGTCTTTGTTTCTGTTTAGATACCTTTCTGCAGACCAGGAAGTATCTTGTGACGTCACACACCAGTGTTTTGTGATGTCACAAGCTGAGTGTTCAACTCTTTAAACCCGTCACGGTCATTAATATCGCTGAGAGAAAAGGTCGGTAATAACGGCGATCGTTTTCAGTGGCGCTGATTACTAGTTAATAAGTTAATTAGGATTAGTTTCTGTTAATTAGTTAAGATTCTGTCAGAAGAACGCTCACGGGTCTCGAGGGCAGAAAACGAAAACGTCTGTGCTCGCCAAATATAGACGTGGAAAACGTCATAATGAATGGGAAACTTGAATAACTCCACATTTGGAAATTGTAATAAGCCTCCTCGGGATGGACTTTTGATTCCAGCCGGTCAAACTGACAGCATGGTGGCATGGCTACCATAACAGCCGCCTCTCCCAGGGAACTTTTGAGCACGTTTGCTATTTGTGTCTTCTTATTTTCCTCGCAGCCTGAGAATCGATTCGGGCTGGGAATCGCCGCTTTGTTTTCCAACGCCTTCGCATTCGAAAGGTCAGAGCCTTTCGGGCCACATCTGGAGCTGCTGATTTTGGGATCATGGCCAGATCTAAGCCAGAGAATGCAATGAAACCAGAGGGCCGAAATCGCTCCAAACCCTGGCACTCAGGGGATGCCATCTTGCTCATCCAGTCTCTCTCACACTCACGCTCAAGTATGAAGACTGTCAGTACTTTTTATATACTCTGTTCCACAGACCTCCGTCTCATCCAGCCACCTGTATACCGATTGGCCCAAACATGCTGGTAAAACGCCGACAATAAGATCTGACTTCTGTTACGGCTTAATTATTAAGTCATTGTTATATTTATCCCGGTGCTATTTGAAGCCGTTCCCACGAAGGCGTACGTACGCAAACATGCAGGCAACCCCAGAGATGACCGCTTTAAACTAGACGGCTGAAGAAGAGTGACGGAGAGCGAACGAGACAGAAAAAGAGAGCATTCCTTCCTTCCACCACCGCACCTGAATAAACAGAAAGTGAGAGGGAGAGGGAAAGAAGGATGGCGTGATGGTGAGGGAGGGACGAGGGAGGGATGAGCGCGGGGGCGTTCCTGTTGCTCCTGGAGCTCTGAGGCTGCACTGAACAGCAGGTTAAACAGCTGCTGACCCGGAAAACAAAAAAAAAACAAACAAAAAAAAAAAAACCTGCCAACCCGACCTGGAGGCGTGGCCTGCTTCAACATAGAACTCTCACAGCAGTGAGAAGTTCAGCTCCTATGACTGCCAGAAAGCCTTCGGTCACCATCTTCCGTCTGTTCTTTTCCCATCCGTTCTCTTTCTTCATGTGTATCTGATGACATCATACCAATCCCGCCCCCGCTTCCATTTCATTTTACAGTAAGTCCTCCGTTTGACTGACACCTCCAGCTGCTGCTCTTCTCCTGCTGCTTAGTAAAGATAGACTTTTACCCAGCATGCAACAGCGCACCACGGCAACAGGCCTCGACCCAGGCCGAAAAAAGCAGCTCCGGGATCCGATCGCGTCCCGGGACCCGAGCGCTGCAAACTCGCAAACACACGCAACCTGTAACACAACCCAATGTCAAACGACTGCATTTCAGACGCTCCAGCCCATACACGCTGTCAGCAAATCAGCGGCAGTAGGTTTGGGACTTTTTCTGTTTTAAATACTGAAGGGGAATGATGAATAAATGTAAATCAATAAGGTTACACCATGACTGCACAGCCGAGAGCAATCAGGACAGGGATCACTTGACTGCTCAAATGGATGACACATTGGCAGTGAAGATAGATTACAGACAGGGGGAATGTGATACAGGGACGATTGGGCCATACACACACACACACACACACACACACACAGTATGGAGCGATAGATACATGAGGACATGAACTGTAGTGCTGCAGACACACAACCCCTATCCATGGATGTTCCTAATGGATGAAATCAGGTCTAGCAAAGCTGTTATTAAAACTACAATATAGCTGACATGATGACGATGATGATGATGATGATGATGTGTGTAACAGAACACAGCAGGGCATGCTGTTACAGGAAGATCATCAACGATGAGGCGAATTTTCCTAGTTTAGGAGAATTGTTTTATTCTTCTAATATCACTGCAGTGTTCATTTCCTTTAAAAAATAATGAGAAATTTTATCCCTTTATAACTACATTCAGCGTTAGGAAGCTAGCAAATTAATGTTACGTTCCCTCACCGGAACATTCAGCTTGTCACGTGACCTCTTTCTGGAGACTGATTCTCAAAACGCCTTAGGCACCCTGTTGTTTTTAGGTATAACTTTTCACACAATAAACAGAATGAAGGCTGCTGGGTTTTACATGCAAAAAAAAAAAAGAAGTAAGTGCGACACTCCAGAGTCTCCAGAAGAGCTGTGGGAGATTCTCCAGTACAACATAAAAGCTAATTTCCTTATATAAATATAAATATATATATCTATATATATATATATATATATATACATTGTGAACACCTGGGAACACTGTTTAAAAAAAAGACAGACCATATATGGACTTCCTGAAGTTTATTCCTGTTTACTGTACTTTATTTAGTCGTGTTTTCTTTCATTTTTTTTTCTTTTACATCGTACAAGTGTCTCTGAGCATCTAGGAGAATCTTCCGCAGCTCTTCTGGAGACTTTGAACGGCACACTTACAGGGGTTAGACAATGAAACTGAAACAGGCAATACAGCGTCAATTGGTCTTGGGAATGACATATACAAGTCCTGCACAGTGGTCAGAGGGATTTTAAGCCATTC
>JANCOA010000001.1:3828575-3841516 GCA_024363135.1 Leptodoras oyakawai | reverse complement strand
TAGTCTAGTATAGTTATATATTATAAAGTATTGTCTTATACTATACTATAGTCTTACTTAGTTATGCTTTATTATTAGTTATTATATACATTATATAGTGTAGTCTAGTATAGTTTTATACTATATAGTATAGTCTTATTTGGTTGTGCTTATTATTTTGGGCCATTAAAAACATTTCTAGGAATGTTTCTAGAAAGTAGAAGTGGTGTGTTTTATCTTTAGTCCATCTTCCAGTTTCCTGGACGGTTTATTACCTAATAAACGCGAACACGGCGTAATCTGATTGGTCAGCGAAAGACGCTTCTGGGCGCTGATTGGCTGCCGCTTGTTTCCGGGGCGCTGAGATCGAGCGGTGACGTTTCTCCCAGCCGCAGTGAGACGGACTGGGCGAGAATGGCTGCCGGTGGAGGTTAGAGTTACACGGTTTTAAAAAAATCTCTTCGAATGTTTAAAGTTATTCCTTCTTTTTGTTTAAAGAAAAAGTTTGCCTTGTGTTTAACCTGCCACGCATTTGCTCTGCCAGAACTGTCTGTTAGGGGTTAAAGGGATGTTGTTTCGAGTGTTTGTGTAGCCAGGGGGAAAAGTACAGACCGGTTGCTGGCTAATAATCCAAGCTAGGTTAGCAAAACTAGCCTGGATCCGGCTAACGCTCAGTTTAAACACATACTTTACTCAATATTGTGGAGAGGTGTACGTACATGAGGGTGTCCGGATATGTTTCTGGTATATTATTGAGTAAAATAGGATGGTATTTTTCCAAGGGAAGGGGTTTATAGCCGTTAGTGTGTAATTATAGCTTCGTGGATAATGCTAGTGCTTAATAATGATGACTGCAGGATGTCTCGGTTTTTCCCCCTGAAATGCGTCTGGTTTGAAGCTTTTCACGACGTGTCATTATCACCTCCTGACAGGAGAACGAATGTAGGAGCATTCTAGTCAAAGTTCTGGTGAAACTAGTTGAATTATTGGTGCCTGGTTAGTCAGCAAAACAGGCTGCTACCTCGGCTAGCTACCACCTGCTGGTTGTCTGGCTAATTCACAATGAGTTGTTTAGCTAGCATACCGGCTCCTGCTTTGTGAGAGGTGACTTAGTGGATTAAAGCACTGGTTTCTATGAAACGCCTTAAGCATAAGTTTAAAGTAACCCTGCTTCCAGGTGTAAGCTAAAATGTTAGGACTAGATCTGCGTTAACTTGTGAGTAAACAGACAGGAGAGAGCACTGAAGGTAAACAATACCCAGCCCTGATGGGGACCTGGACCTCAGGGGGGGGATAAAGATGATACCTGAAACATCCAGGGTTTGTACTGATCATAGGCCCTGTTTGTTCAGCATCCACCTGATGTTTGATTTGTTTTTAATTCAATAAGATTGATCCTTCACTGAGTGACATTTCGTGCTGATAAAAGACTTGTGTGCATGTCATGCCTGTTAAACATGGTGAATACGAATGACTAAAGAAGAGCGTAATGAATACAGTTTAATCAGCGGTGATGAAATGTTATTCAACAAGATCCTGGACGAACGCTGTGTGTCTGCAAAAATCACGCTAATCAAGCAGAGGGTTCTGTGTGTGTTGAAAACGGCAAAAATTGTGATCATGTGCCGTTATGACGGCGGAAACCGTTCCAGAAGCTTCCATAGATGTTCGCTGCTTTATATACGTACTGTCGGATGGGACCGATGTCGTGCACGGGTGGTGTGGCTGCGTATTTTGCATAGTACCAGTTTTTCTGGCACTTCAGTACATAGCTGATTCGTATCCGTAAAGCTCCACTGTATAGAACTGGCGTGTCGCGAATGTTTTGTTTTGCTGCTACTTACTGTAACTTATTGGTTATTAGATGCGTTTTTTTTTTATTCATTTTGTTTTAAAAAGTAGTTTTGAACAGAAAAGGATTGTAGAATTGTGGCCCCTGAATCCAGTTTCCCCAAGACTGGGTCATGGAGTGGGGAAAATGCTTGGAGCTGATCATTCTCACTCGTTTGCAGGAGTCTTTATTTCCAGTTCCATATTTGCGTATGAAACCATCCAGGATTTACTTGTGATGGGATTGAAGTTGATTTAAATGAGTTATTAATCTTTAGATGGTCTCTGCTTTTGTGACTGAAGTTGTCAAGACACGACTGGCGATCAGCGAGAGCTCACTGTTAACCGTCTGTTTAATGTTTGCTGTTACATTTAATACAAAATGAGAGCAGATGAGCAGTGCAGCAGGGCGATATGGATAAAAAGAGTAGTCAAAGGCAAAAATGTAACTTTGTGATATGTGTATCTGTGTGTGTGTGTGTGTGTGTGTGTGTGTGTTTATGAGCTTTGAAATGTCAGCTGATTTTACACCAGTGCTCAAAATCAAAAAAATGTTGAACATGATGCTTTTCCCATAATGCACTGCAGTTGGTCAGTGTTCTTTAGGTATGCATGATATCCATGATACACTTAGAAAAGCATACTGCGACACGATGTGTCCTAATTTGTAATAATGTACAATAATAATAAATACATTCAATATTCTTTATTCAGTATTCAGTGTGTTTGAGAAGCTCTTTTTCATGTTTAGATACGGTAGAATGATGCTTTATTTAGTTAAACTAACTTAGTGTTCAAATGATAGGTTACATTGACTTTAGTGCAGCACTGCCAATTAAGTTTTAATTTCTCTATTTTTTTTGTTGTTGTTGTTGTCGCTGCAGACGTTGGAAAGCTGTTACAAGTACAAAATGGGACTCCAGCAAGCACGAGCTATAACGGGGTAGACGCCCTGCATGCCTGCACCATTCTCCAGCAGCTCAAAGCCCTGTACGACGAAGCGCAGCTGACCGACATCGTCGTGGAGGTGGACAATGGCGAGACCTTCGCCTGTCACAGGAATGTGCTTGCTGCCATCAGTCCTTATTTCAGGTACGACATGCTCTGTAAGGTTTATACCATTTATTCTGATTTTGGGAAAAGAACTCCAAGGTGATGGAAATGACGGGTGTGGTGAGCGTGTACCTAGAACAGACATGCTCTACATGCTGTAGGAGTATGTAATAATAAGGAGAGGAGAAACAGAAACTCCCACGAGTCATACAGTTCATATAGTTCAACTAGTTTCACTTTAGGGTAAATGTTTAAGAGTATTAACTAAGGGTTAAGATATTTACATTTTTACATTTCTGACTACCAGAAGTGCCTGTTTTATTTAACGTTTCCCTCCATCCTGTCACGTCAGATCAATGTTCACCAGCGGCCTTACCGAGAGCAGCCAGCGTGAGGTGCGCATCGTGGGCGTGGACTCGGAGTCCATGAGCCTGGTGCTGGACTACGCCTACACGTCACGCGTTGCCCTTTCCGAGCACAACGTGCAAGCTCTGTTTACGGCAGCGAGTCTCTTCCAGATCCCAGCGCTGCAAGACCAGTGCGCTCACTTCATGATCAGCCGGCTGGAGCCCCAGAACTGCATCGGTGTGTTCATGTTCGCCGACACGTACGGACACCGGGAGCTACGTGAAAGAGCCCAGGACTATGTGCGCAGGAAGTTTCTGTGTGCTGTGGACGAACCGGAGTTCCTGCAGCTGACCAAGGAGCAGCTGGTGGGTATTCTGGACAGTGATGACCTCAATGTGGAAAAGGAGGAGCATGTGTACGAGGGCATCGTGCGCTGGCTGGAGCACGACCCTGTGCGTCGGCAGCCCTTCCTCGCCGACGTCTTTGCCAAGTGTATCCGGCTGCCGTTGTTAGACGAGGCCTTCGTGAGCCGCATCCCGGCCCCCTTTGCCCTGGCGCTGCCCATGGAACCTACGGAAAAGAGCCGAGCTAACGGTGCCAACGGCTGCCCACAGCGTCTAGGCATGACGGCGTCCGAGATGGTGATCTGTTTTGACGCCGCGCACAAGCACTCAGCCAAAAAGCAGACTGTACCGTGTCTGGACACAGCCACAGGCAAGGTGTACAAGCTGTGCAAACCGCCCAACGACCTACGTGAGGTCGGCATCCTGGTCACGCCCGAGAACGACATCTTCATCGCTGGAGGCTACCGCCCTGGGAGCAGCGAGACGTGCATAGATCATCGTGCAGAAAGTGACGTCTGGCAATATGAGCACGCCGGCAACCGGTGGCTGGGACGTGCGCCCATGCTGAGAGCGAGGATCGGATGCCGTCTGGTGCACTGCTGCGGGAAAGTGTACGCCCTCGGAGGGCGCGTGTACGAAGGCGATGGGCGCAACGCTCTTAAATCGGTCGAATGCTACGATGCCAGGGATGATCGCTGGATCGCCGTTAGTCCAATGCCTGTTGCCATGGAGTTCCACAGCGCCGTGGAGTATAAGGATCGTATCTACGTTCTTCAAGGTGAGAATTTTAATATTTCATAGTCTATTTATTTATATATATGTGTCATTCCATGTGTGTTAAAATTCCTTTGGCTCTCTTGCAATAGAAATATTTGTATGGGCTGAGAACATGCTGTGCATCTTACATCCTTTACCCATGTGACGTTCCATGCAGTACATCCTCGTCATGTTCTCACGTTCCTGTTAGTCCTTGCCTCAAGCACTGAACATGGCTACAAGATGGATCTGATCCAAGCACTGCAAGTTGACTGACTGATTTGGTTTCTGTCTCCTTGCACTGTCCTTGGCCTCTTCACTCCAGTGAAATCTTTGGGTCTTTCCTCAGGCTGCTGAACAAGAGCCGGATTTATTTATTTTCCCATCCAGAAAACAAGTAATATTGTTCTAACTTCTTCAAAGGTCCATTGAATTATTTTATTGTGGAGAAACCCATGCTTCAAAATTCAGAACTTTTCAATCATCTGATAGATCTATTAGTGTAGTCGAACGTCTGCCTCAGACAGGTTCTCAGTGATGGTGGGGAATTAATTTGCCTCCAGTTAAAAGCAAGACTACCCTGCCACCGATTCTGACCATGTCTGGTTGTCGGGTATTTGCATAAATGATGGCAGGTTGTTAGATTCTGTCCTGTTGATCTGCACTCCTTTTACCAATCCATGTCTTCCTCTTTGTAGGTGAATACTTCTTCTGCTTCGACCCTCGTAAGGATTACTGGGGCCACTTGTCACCCATGAACATCCCCCGCAGCCAGGGACTGGCGGCGCTGCACGAGAGCTGCATCTACTACATCGGTGGCGTGTGCCGCAACCACCAGCGCACCTTCACCGTGGAGGTGTTTGACCTCGAGCAGAACATCTGGAGCCAGCGACAGGACTTGCCCTTCGAGCAGGCCGCCAGCCCCTACATCAAAGCAATGATATTAGGAGGACACCTGCACCTGTTTGTGCGCGCCACTCAGGTCACAGTGGAGGAGCACGTGTTCCGCACTAGCCGCAAGAACTCGCTGTACCAGTACGACGAACAGGACGACAGCTGGAGCAAAGTCTACGAGACACCCGAGCGCCTCTGGGATCTCGGCCGCCATTTTGAGTGCGTCGTAGCCAAGCTGTACCCTCAGTGTCTCCAGAAAGTGCTTTGATGGCTGGAAAAATAGGAAGCCTGGACGTTGTGGGTTTGTTTTGGTTTTTGTTTTTGTTTGTTTCAGGAGTAGGGGGAGTCAGGGGTTCTGGTCCCCACCTATGGTGCTGTTCGAGTCCCCAAACACGGGCGGAGCGAAGTCTTAAAGTCGTGCTATATATTCGATGACCTCAGAGGAGTGCTTATTGTGAAGACGGCAGTATTTTTAATCTGTAAGAGACAAGAACAAAGTGTCCTCGCTGTTGCTTGTTTTACAGTTAAAACAAACCGATTCTAAGTGCAATTATCACATTGTTTGTGTCTTGAGCCATTTTTCTTTTATCTCTAAGACTTAGGTTAGGGGTTTTTATTTTATTTTTTTTTTTATTTTTATTTTTTTGGTTTGTTGTGCAGTGGAACACGTTAATAGATGATGTCCTTTTTGGAAAGGATAAGCATCGTGTGTCAAAAAATGACAATATAGTAATAAAAAAATATATAAATAGCTATATATATTGATACGGGTCTGGTGGGATGAGGTGCCCATCGTTAGGTAGCTAGAGTACTGAATAACGCGTCATCTTAGTTCCTTTTTTTTCCTAAAAGATCGTTTAAACTAACTACGGAGAACTTCGCTTGGTTTGGTTTCTTTATGATCGTTTTATAATCATTAATCTAGATCATTCTAATAGTAAGTGGCTGAGAGTTTTATTTGATCTTTTTAAAATAAGTTGTAGTTTTTGACCTTTTTAACAACTCAAATGATCTCTTTTTGCTTTGTAATTTGGGTTCCAGCATTATTTCTTCTTCTTTTTTTTTTTTTTTTTTTCTTCACTCTCTCATTCATCTCAGGGCCTCCGTCTCTGGAGAGCCGCAGTTCTATCCAGTTTGGTGCTTTCTGCGATCCGGCGTAACTCATCAGCTGACGCTCAAGCTTTTTATTTGTTGTTGTTTTGCAGAAACACTGAAACGGTGCGTTGTGATCTGAAGACAAACTGGTGACAGTACTCGGTTGTAAACTCGCACCTATCCAGTTATATATTTGCTTTTTTTTTGTTGTTGTTTGTTTGTTTTCAGCACCAGCACCATTTTTAGCAAGGATACAATGTTATACTCGGTCTCCATATTGGAGTGGATCAGTTTCAGTTTAAGCTAAGGTTAAAACAGGGGTTCTCAACTCCAGTTCTGAGGACAAACCATCCTGCGTTAGAGCTGGAAGAGAAAATCTCAGAGATAAACAGAGCGCCATTATTATTATTATTATTATTATTATTATTATATTATTGGAATTGTGGTTGGAGTCAGAGGCAGATTGCTGAGCCTGTCTGAATCCTATTTGGCTTGTGCGTGTAATGAAAATCAGGAAACCGGTTCGATGATGTCATACCGGGGCCGTGGCGTGTCGCGAGGCTAGTGGGGGGATCTTTAAAGGTCGACGGCAGCAGGACCCGGTTTCACACGCATTAATCCTCGTGTTAGTTCGATACAAAGCGTCTTTTCGCATTAAAAAAAAAACGGGGCGACTCTCTCTTTTCAAAAGGAGATATGCATTAAAGATGTCGTACAGACGCCGAACACGTTTTAATGTCATGTCCTGGAGGGAAAATGAAATGCATTAGACATTCATGCAAAGTTGTCTTTATCATTTATGGGGTTTATATGATTATCATGATTATCATGTTCACCGCTCCAGTCTAATCCTGGATGTTTCCTTGTTTGGGAAGTCAGAATTAAATGTTTCTCGTAAATGTGCTGCTTTTTTCCTTTGACAATCCTGTACAGAAGTACATTGTTTTTTTTTGTTTGACTTTTTTTTTTTTTTTTTTTGCTCCATACAGCCACTGGGTTAAAGTCCTGTTGTAGCTCGACATGTTTGAGCATTATTGCTTGTTTGGTTTTATTGATTGTACGTTCTGTCAGTTCCTGTGGCATGCTGATCTTGCACTACATTCGCTCTCGGTTTCAATCACAAGCTCTGTTTCTACATCTCACGTGCGCGGCAAAGCCAATTCAGAGCACCGCTCTCTCCCGTTTTCGCTCCTGTCCTGCGACGCCGTGGCCCACGGGCGTGTCATATCGGTGGTGGAAGCGCACGTCTTCTGAACTAAAATGGACGGATGGAAGCTGAAGGAGCTTAGTTGTGACTCTGGTGCAATAAGTTGCCTTGTTGTCAAGACTGCTAACCATAGCTCAGTAGCATGAGAACCAGAACCGGACCATTCTCAGGATTAATTACTGATTAAACCCAGTACTGTATTGACTACGGTTTGATATTCATGTAAAATACTGTAACATAAGTTGCTGTACTTGCACAGTTGATTTTGTTTTTTGTTCTATTTTTAAACTTTTTATTTACCTTAACTTTTTTCAACTTGAATAATAGATGTGACTTTTTTCCATTTTGCTAACGAGTGCTTATTTTCTATCTTAAATCTAGATGTGGGTAGTTTTTTTTTTTCCTCTCTGATTATTTTTTGTCCTTCATTTTAATTTTTTCATTTTCATCTCCAGTGATGACATCACTTTAATTCTAACCTAACCCAAAGCATGAGACACTAACTGTAACAGCAGTGCTAGTTTCAACTTTCCAAAGCACCAGTAATCTTCTCAAAATGCATCGAACGCTTAAAAAACTAGCTCCAGGTCCTGCGTTGCCTGCTGCAACTTTAAAAGCCGGTCGACCTCCTTGTCTTTGGGTACATGGCTACATACTGTTTTACTCTTTTATTTTTCTTTTATTGTGTCCGTTGTTTTGTTTGCCTGGCTGTATGGTGTGAGAGTTTGTTAAATATACTTTGATCTCTACTGTGAAATTCACATTGCACATAATTTGAAAATAAAATAATTGAGGGAAAAAAAATCCACTTGTGTTTCTTGGTTAAACCATTATCCACCATTATCTACAAAGGGTGTCTTCCTTAGATAAAGCAGTGATTGTTTTGATAATAATAATAATACACTACTTATAGTTATGTAACTACTTAGTTATGTAATAACTACATAAATAATAAACACTCTAAAGATGTAATTACAACGTTTATTAATAGTTATAGCATAAGCTAATAGCAGTGTAATAGGCATACAATTACAATGTAATAAGCGCGCCGGTAATTACAATGTGTCGTAACTATGTAATAACATAGTAATAACATAGTAATAACAATGTAATAACATAGTAATAACAATGTAATAACATTGTAATAACATTGTAATAACAAAATAGCCAAAAAACCAAAACCCCAAAAATCGGTCAAAACCCCGGGGTGTTATAACAATGTAATTACATTGTTATTACTATGTTATTACATTGTTATTACTATGTTATTACATTGTTATTACATTGTAATTACAAGCTGGGAGCTAGTACCACTTGTTATTACAGTGTAATAGCAGTGTAATAGTGGTGCTGTTATTACAACAGTGTAATGTTGTAATGTAGTAATAAGGAACTATATTGTGTAATAACAACAGAACACATTTGCATAAAGGCAGCCTTCATGTTTATTTTTGTATTTTATTTTATTCACCCATCTTTTACTTAACATCAACACACAAAGACGTTTGTAACAAAGAAAGAGCCTCGGCGCTCGATCACACCGACACACACAGTCTGCCGCTTTCCCAGATCGTTCACTAAACTCTTGAAACAGCTCAGCTCATGCGTGTCGACACGGGAAAGCTCTGGCCCACCATCACTGAAGCTCCTGAAACACAGCAATGGATTAGTTTAACTAACTTCAACAATCTGCAAACAAATGTGAGAATTAAGTCAGGTACAAAGACCAACATGACATCAGACAATAACAGTGTGCATGCAAGCATTTAAAAATCATCTGATAACTGCAAAAAGAAACACTTCAACTGGCAGAGACTAAAGGCAGAACATTTTGACAGGAAAAAAAAAGATTAAAAAAACAGTCAGCGTTCCGGTGCTGTGGAACTACCCTGCGCTTCCTACAAAAGACATTTGACAAGCCATTTTTGTTTCTGATGGTTTACTGCTTTCCTAGAAACTGCTCGCTGCTTGGGCTTGGCAGATCTCTATACAACACTGTTGTATTAGTGGTGACTTTGCTGCAAGTGTTTGAATATAATTAGTGCTTTTTTATTAAAAAAAACAAAAAACAAAACCTGCTTTCCCCCAAGCCAATTTCTTCTTGTAGAGTGTTGTAGACTAATTTACTGGGAATGACTATGGGACCTACTGCTTAAAGCTGACCAGTTTCAGGAAGACAGCAAACAGTGTTGGATATCTTCTTGAAAAAAGTCCCTGCTGCAACACAAAGCTGAGGTGAAATACATTTCAACACTTACATGATTTTAAGACAGTTAATAATACACAAAAACACGATGTCCTTTTCTTCTTCAGGTGTCTGTTTCCCCCAGCAGCAGGTCAGGCATGTCCTCCCATACTCCACTGGAAGGGCTGAAAAACTCAAATGAATATTATACAATACATACATATACATAGCATAATCTGTGCCTGTAAATATGTAAATATATAAATAAAAAAATACATTTGGATTTGGAGAACCAAGTGGAGTGTTACCTGAGCAAACAGCGATAATTAGTGAATATTGTGAGTAATAATGCCGCATATAGGCCGCTATCAACATGTTAATCATGGGTGATTACCGGATGTCACATGCTATTGAGTAGCACTGTCAGGCACTGATTGACTTAGCAGAAGGTCTGAAGGTCAGCCTCTAGAGGAAGCTCCCGCTCCTCATTTTTAACCTTTCTCTCGTCCCTTCTCTTCACTCTCACTCGCTTCCCTTCCACTCCGAGCGCTCATGGCCTCAGCTTCACGCTCCAGCCCTCCAGACGGAGGCTGGGGCTGGGTGGTGGTGTTCGGTGCTTTCATCTCCATCGGCTCTTCGTACGCTTTTCCCAAAGCCCTTACCATGTACTTCAAGGAGATCCAGCGCCACTTCGGGGTGTCCTACAGCCAGATCGCCTGGGTGTCCTCCATCATGCTGGCCGTTATGTATGCAGGAGGTGAGAGTCTTCAATCTTTAATAAGCACTGTGGGTTTTTTTCTCCGTGAATACTGATGTGTTTTAAACTTCACCACTTCGGAAGAGCTGATTGCTCGGTTGATGCGAGATCCCGGGCTGGATTTGTATTCAGTGTGTGGTGTGTGTGTGTGTTGGTGCTCAGCTCTAGGTCACCGTTCTTCCTGTGTGGAATATGACAAAGGTCAAAACCATAACATTTGTGCGATTGCAAAGTGCACATTGTCAGTAGTATTGTGAAGTTTGAAAATACTTGCTGCCGAGACATCATGTGGTGGTGAGTTCCTCGAGGGTTCTAGGGGTCTGTGTGCTTCCTGGAATCCTGTTTGATAGGGAAAAGAATGTGTTGTAAGCTTTATCACAGAATCATTAAGGGTCAAACTGAAGAACAGTTAAGGTTATACTTTAAACATTCTTCCTAAGAGTTCAGACGCTCGGGTCCTAAAAGTCATGATTAGTAGCATTACTAAAAAAGACTTCCTATGAATCCAGTATTCATAATGCATTAAATGGCAAAACACTTTATAATGACTTATAATGACCATAAGCATGTATAAGCCTTTATAGCTACATACATAAGGCAGTTCTGACTTCTCAAATGAAGCATTTAAAAAACGCATTATGCTATAACTACTTATGAGTAATTATATGGGCTTATGGAAGTAATTATAAAGTGTTTATGCTATTTAATGGATTGTAAATGCATTCATGATGCATTATGAATACTGTATTCATAGGAAGTGTTAGCAAAGCCTCTATTGTAAGATTCTGCATCAGACCATTAAGGAATCTTCTAGAGAAATGAAACTGAATCTCCTGCAAGGAAAAATGAACCAAAGCCAGAGGTGGAAAGTAATTAAGTATCGAGCAGCAGCACGACTACAGACTACTTGTACTTTACTTCAGTATGTGCATTTTATTCTTCTGTATACCTCCACTCCACTACACCTCAGAGCGAAGTGCTGTACCTCCTCCTCCACTACATTTGTTTAACAGCTTTAAGTTACTAGTCACGTTTACGATGAAGATTTTACAACAAGCTTTCTAAAACTGCGAACGCACTGTTAAAGTTTACACTAGCTGCTTTCCGACCTTCTTGGCTTGTATTCGGGTCACGTTTCAGACACGCGTGAGTTATTAACGGCTCCGCCAAATAGTGATCTTCTTTCCCTTCTAAACGTCTCACATGGTTTCATTTCAATAAATATTCAAATGGAGGAGAAAAGTCTAAAAACTGAAAACAGATTTGTGTTTCAGAACTTTTTTCCTCTCCTCTTCTTTCCTCTGCCCGTTAATCACCCCACGGCCGCTCAGATGTGTTTATTTTACTGTGCAGCTCCACCACTAACACAGCAACACTAACACGCTGCTTACACAGTGATGTTTCAGGATTAATCCCCCAAAGTTGGATACAATAACATATCAGTCAGATGGACAAAAGCAGCACTTTTACTGTAATACTTTAACTACAGTTTGCTGCTGATGCTCTTAGCATCACAACGTTTATTTTCCTATAACAGCCTACACTGAAGGGCTTTATTCCACTTTTTATTAAATTACAGTTACAGTTAATGTCGTGAAACAGGATTGTTTATGTTAAGCGTTCCTGGAGCTGTTGCTAAAACTGCATTCAGAAGCACTGGTATAGAAAATGAGGACTAATCTGGGGGATTTCTGGTCTGCATTGGGACCGGAAGTAGGATCTGGAAAAGTGACGTAAGCGGCGCGACGGTCAGCGATTCGACGTCACTTCAGCGCGACAAACACAATAACTCTAATTAATGATGGATTAAGTAATAATCGGGTGATCTGAGCTGCTGCCTGGTGGAAAATTTGCGAATGCCCAAAGAAAGGTTTCAGTCTGTCTGTCGGTTTAAAGTCTGCGTCGGAGAAAATGGATAGAAATTCTCCACACTCCGCTGCTCTCAGAAAGTGCCTGAGGCCTGATGCCTCATCTTAACATGTGGCTGAGAAATAATAACGCAGATCTCCTCACAAACCTTTATTTACATGCTACCAAGTTCAACATATTATATTAAAAAATAAAAAACAATAAATCATAACCTTGTTTAAGTTTCTGAGTTGTTTCCCAACACTGCTTTGCTAATGCCTAGCGGAGCGAGTTAAGATAAACGCTAGGGATTATTTTTACATTTCACCTAGAAGACTGAGAGTCTGTGTCCCTCCTCCGTCCCGCACAGACTCGGTAAAGCCTGGACTTCTCCGCCGCTCCGCTCCGCTCTGTTTATCTCCAGATCTTGTGAGAGCTTCTGTTTCCAGGGTTACCGGTGTACACAGGTGGATTTAAACATGGCGCCTGCGGTACAGACCGCACTGGACCAATCACAGCGCACTGACGTCACTCGGCCCACATCTATCTATCTATCTATCTATCTATCTATCTATCTGTCTATCTGTCTGTCTGTCTGTCTATCTATCTATCTATCTATCTATCTATCTATCTATCTATCTATCT
>JANCOA010000001.1:3796259-3810549 GCA_024363135.1 Leptodoras oyakawai | reverse complement strand
TCTGAGCTATGACATCACAATGTCAGGCTAAACAATGCAGTATAATATCTGAGCTATGACATCACAATGTCAGGCTAAACAATGCAGTATAATATCTGAGCTATGACATCACAATGTCAGGCTACACAATGCATTATAATATCTGATCTATGACATCATAATGTTAGGCTAAATAATGAATAACAATATCTGAGCTATGACATCATAATTCATATTTCACTTTATCTGTACGTAAACTTGACAAGTATCAGTGTATCACAGTTCTGGTTTATCAGCCGAATGTCAAACCGATGTGTTTAAAAACTGTCCGAGCACCTTGGAATTCTGTGAGACATATCTCCAAACCAATTTATTTGGACACTAGAGTTCAGTATTGCTCCACTGTACAGAGCCTGGTATTTTAAATGTAAGAGCGAACACATGACCCTGACCCCCTGGGTGCAACACCGTGCAGAAGTGATGAACAACACAAGCTTTTCTTTCCAGTGACATGGAGACACAGTGGCAGACACAGAAACAAAGCGAGGAGAAGTGTGGGTTTAGACTAGAGGAGCTGTGCGACTGTTGCTGTGTGGGTCTCTGTCTGATTCTTTGTTGACTCAGGCAGATTCGGATTGTTCATTCTTCCAGACGCTACAGTCATTCAGCCAGTCTACCACTTGCTGTTTTTTGCCATTTATATAACATCAACTCTAAAGGTTTCTTAGGATTATATCATTGTACTTATTTATTTATTTATTTATACTATATATTTCTTTTTATTAATAAATAATGCTAAATAATAAATATTCATATTATTCTTTTTTATAATTTTATTTCCTTTATTTATTTTATTTCTTAGGTTTATGAATTTTATAGCATTCATCCACTCACAGGGACTTGATCACAGGAAACGCTACATAAATCAATTATTTTTAAAATGTCTGTACGTAGAATGGTTACCCGACGTTTTTGTGAGAAGGCGTTTATCTAACATATACGCTACTCGTTATTAATGAATGTTATTCATATTCATGAATTCACAGTGCCAGCCAGAGGTAAAGCTTTCCACCACAGGAAAGTCTCCAAGGCAGAGGAGTTTGCTCTTTCCTGTTTTTCTGCCATTTGTGTATTATTAACCTCAGGAGACAAAAAAACCCCCCGTCTGAACAGGTTTTCTGAAAACAGCCATTCTGAAAAAACTTTTCGCAGATGTTCCACAAGCGGAACTAGGAAGAGACCAAAAGAAGAGTATGGCATGTTGTTCTTTGATAAATAACGAATTGTAAGTATTGGCAAAGTGTAGGGCGTGCTGTGAGAGGACAATAATGGGAAAAGAATTGCCAGGGTGGGAAGAGTGACGCTGCTTCATCTCAACACGATTATTACAAGTAAAGTGGCGCTCTCCTATCCTGATATCCTACAGAGCAACGTGGAACAAACGTATTATCTGACAGCTTCAGAACTCGAAACCTGACATCCATTAGGGTTCATGAGAGAATCTTATTTTAAATCGTAACACAAAAGACCAAGGAGGAATTAAACAAACAGCTAAATCCCACACACTCATTGTACACACACTACACAAAGCTACACAAACAGCACGGTTTCACATCCTACTTTATATACCTTATACCTCCGTCACCTGATTGCCTTTCTTCTTTCTTGGTGAATCTAAAACAAGTATTTCTCAACCAGTTCCAGTTCCAGCTCCAGTTCAAACTCTTATGGAACCCTTGATAACCCCCCCCATCCTTTTTTTTTTTCTTCTAAAAGTGTATGTAGTGCATTCAGATAGAGCGTATCGGAGCCATTTGGGATTCATGCCTTGTTTCCCATTTTAAGCATCCCCTAATGTTTTAAACGTTCTAACAGGATTTAGACCGTCCTCTTCACAGTTTGACAGGCGCACAAAGAGCCTCGGCTAGAAGGAGTGTAAATTAAAATTCTGCAAGGGAACATGATTATTTTTTTCCCCCCTCTATTGATCGGCACGCGCGATGTTGTGGGCATTAAGGCTTGATTAGTGCTGACACGATGGCCGGGCCCTGAAAACAAAGCCGTGCGCTGTGCATATTAAATGCAGTGCGCATATTAAATATAGCACAGATCCTGAGGTGGGAATGAATACTGCTTTAGGGTTTGTTTGTTTTGTTTTTTTTTAAATATACAGTATATATTAAATTTCCTGTCACAGGCAGGAGATGGGAGACCGTATGTGCTCGTGTTCATTAATTACATGAACGCATTGGGACTGGATTCCGGGCTCGCATGGACGTGCTCACGTTACTCTTACGTGTCTATGCAGTTTGAGTTGAGGGATACAGAGAGGTGAGAGAGATCTCTTAAACCTCACACCTGCTTAGGAAAAGAAGGAAGTCTGCTGAACAGGTGTGTTAGTAGTATTCAGGGGAAAGTGCACTGACATTTCATTGACAGTTCTTTTGCACCTTTTTCTCGGTAGCTGCAGTGCTTCTGCGCTAGTGACCAAAAGCTTGTTATTTCAAATCCTACCACAATCAGAGAGTCTAAACCAAACCCTTAACCTTCACCTGGTTAATGCCTCAGTGGATCTGGAATGCTCTCCATTATATATTATATTCCCCTTAAACCATAGCGATATTCTAATCATTACAATTTTTCTTAATTAAAGAACATGTCATACTCTTTATCGGTACATTCCTAGGTTGTCGAACATCTGTAAGTTCTGTTAGACATGGTATAGAGTTGTTCTCTCCCCAGCCTGTCTTTTTCCCCTCCATGTCTGGACGTTAAGAAGACAAAAACTCCTGAAGAGTTTCTGGTGCTGGAAAACATACTGACACTGTCACCGATACTGGAGACTCCTTCCATAAATATTACATAATCATCTCCTTTACTGCATCAGCGATACTGTTCTTATCCATTTATGTGGACGATCCAGAACATTGAGTGAGCTGCTAATATAAAAATCAGAACATATTAGAACGAGTGCATTAATAGAAACCAGAGAAGTAACAAGACACTCTGGTTACAGATTCAAATTACGATACTGCGTTCACGATTCGATTACCGATTACACGAGTCTCCGAGAATCCGGACAAAACATGATTTCAGTCAACGTATAAACCATTTTTGTGTGTGTATAAAAAAGGAAGAAATGGCTACAAAGCAAGGATGAATATTATACATATTAAATATAGTACAGATTCACCATATTTTAATAATGAATAAATTAATTTAGAAATCCTCCACAAAGAGAGAAGATTGTCTGACCTGGGGACAAATGATCAATGACTGAAAACTAATGAGCACCATAGCAGAAACAGAGCTCCAAAGACGGCTAAAACGACGGAACTCCACAGCCTCAAGAGTTCACAGAGGAGTGATGAGGGTTCTGTTTGAAAGCTATTAAAGAGCCCTTTTTATCAACAGGAATCTCGCAAGCTGTGCATGAAAGAATGCAGTCACATGACCAGCGTGCTCTCTTTATATTTTAGCCATGAGATGGGACTTCAAACAGTGCAACTGCATTACGTTGGTAATTAACAGAATGCAGACCTCGCATATTTCCACAATGCACTGCGATGCAATCCTTATTATAAACCTGTGATTTTTTTCTTGCAGCTGGAACGACTATCACCGTCTGACCAATCAGGATCGAGAATCTACAGGACTACACTTTAATACTAGAGAAGCCTCGGTGTTTATTATACTCAAGTATTTCTTTCTTCTCCTGCTTCAGGTTGCAATGTAAAGCATCATTCTAACAGGGCATATCTATCATCTAGCTCTCTCTTTTCTCTCTCTCTCTCTCTCTTGCACCAAGGGGAAGCGTGAACGTTTTTGGCCATATCTGGGCTCTTTTCTCACTTTGTGTCATTTTGAGGCCAGCTCTCCCTGGAGACTCTCGCTGCCTCAGGCCTGCCGGGTGTAACACATGGGCTCTGCCACGGCCCCTTATTTTAGAGCTGCAGCGCTGCTCGCTTTTATGTAAATCATATTAATAAATTTGCTCCAAAGTTGCTCTAAGGATTTCCACTGTCGCTAGCGAAGGGTGACAGGGAAAGCGTGAATAATCCCTTTTGTTCAGCTATGGCTCAGTGTGAATCCTCCTCTGTATGTGTGCATATGTGTGTGTGTGTGAGAGATAGAGAGACAGAGCCTACATGCATGTTGTCCTAGCCTGCACTTAAGCAAACGATCATGTCGACATAAATCTGCATGTTAACTAAAAACAAGCAGCATTTTTTTCTCTGATTATTATAATTGGTGTCAAGATTAAGAGAGGGAAATTAGGAGAATTCCTCAGTTTGGCCTTGAGGGGGGCAATTTGTTCCCTGTGCTAAAACAAAAACACATTTTTATGATATACATTTTTCAGAAATATTCTCTAATTTTTGGTTGAACGGAAAAGGGATGGTAAAGTGTAATTAACTTCAGAAACATAAGAAACCTGGCTAATTAAGGGGAGAGTAATGAGTGATCCTGATAATCACATTACAGCCATTCAGAAAGCAATACGTGGGATATATACGAGTTAAAACTACACCGATATTAAATAATAACTGATGCATGATATGACAACAAAAGGACTATCACACACATCCAGAGCAAAGAGCAAAGAGAAAGAATGAACTAGACGCTAGATGAAATAAAATAGTATTACGCGATGATGGACAGCATGCGTTTCAGAGTGCAGTAACATTGTCATACTGAAGCATATTCTTTTTAGACCATCAGTCCAAGTAGGACAGCGTCCCAATCCTCAGTGCACATCAGGACGTACGTAGAGGTCTGCCTCGAGCCTGGTGACTGACCGAAGACGCTGTCCTATTTATGAGAACGTTCCAGATACTTCCATACAAGATATCTATCTGTGTCATGAACTGTAACCACATACACACTCATATGTGTGTGAACACGTAACGCTCCACCCAAAACGTCCACCCAAAACTCCGACACTCTGTCAGGCAAGACCAGCAGGAAGTAGTGCAGAAGTGCATTTCATTTCAGGCATTTTGCTTTTAAAAGCGCCTTTCCCCCATCACATGTCCACCCAAGAGCCTGAAAATACACCAGACTAAATAAAGAAAACAAAGTTTAAAAATCAGCCTCTTACATACACCAGCTACAACACCCAACACTAAATCCAATAAAACAAACATGTGCTTTCACTATATACATATACAAGAGCTCTAAACAGGTGATTAGGGAAGCTACCAGTCAAAAGGGACGGAAGTGTGAGCTGTAGATTAGCACAGACAGGCTATTTCAGTCATTTATATTTAATGTATGCTTTGGTTTCTTCACTAAACATCCACCACTATACACTGAAGTACCAGAAAAACTGGTATAGCAGTTAATCATCAGTGGGATCTTGGAGGGAACGTTGCACAGTCCTCACGCTGATGTTTGTCGAGGCCCCAGCACTGAATTCCAAAGTTACTCGAGGCAGTGTTACACGCCTATCACGTGAAACGATCCTTGCCAGCCGACGCTGATTGAGTCCTTTTACGGCCACGCTGCTGTCATAAGTTCCAGGTTTTCCCGGAATTCATGTAGTCATGGTTACACCATTGAAACGCTCATACATGAAAATCCAAACTTTGCTTCTACCTCTGAAATGCTTCAACCCATCTCACCAGCTACAACTATAACAGTGGCAGGAGTGGCGCGATGGTTAAGGTATTGGGTTACTGAATAGAAGGTTTGGGGGTTCAAGCCTCAGCACTACCAACTGCCACTGTTGGGCCCCTGAGCAATGCCCTTAACCCTCAGGTGTATAAATGAGATAAATTATGTCACTCTGGATAAGGGCATCTGCCAAATACCGTAAATCTTATCTATTAAACCATATTGAAAATCTCACAGCAGAAACAGCTCTAGAGCCTTCCATAGATGCCTGTCGCTTTTTATAGACACACTGACAGACACAACCGATGATGTCCACAGGCGGCGTTGCTCTGTATTTTGCATAGACTCATATATACATATATACAGTATATACAAAAAAGAAAATTCTACAATTGTGTGGCCTGTACTGTTTTAAACGCTTTTCTTTTTCTCAAATTCTGCCTACCTACAACGCTGATCATTTATTCCAGCTCCTGAGCCTTTCTTACAGACGCAATTAGTAATGTTTAAAGTGTTTTGTGCTTTGACTGTGTAATAATGATCAAATCTGAATGTTCTAGCTCTAAACTGAAATAACTATAATAAAGTGTCTGCTTTCATGTTTCTGTTGGTTTCCACAAATCCCCCTGACAAATTTCCCTGGAATTGCACTCAGCTCTAAAATCTACCTAATGCCTTAATTGTGCTTGAGTAATCCACTAATCTAGTAAAGTAGTAAAGCAGTAAACACTACCTAGTTGATCTGCGGATTCGTTGGGTCGTTTTGTTAACATCAGCTTTAACTGTGTTAGAAAGCATGTAAACAAGTCTGAACCATGAACCCGCGAGCGTCTTATGACTCCGACGTGCAGGGTGAGTGATGCTAAACTCGTACCAGAAGTTCAGCACAATGTCCTAGTCTGTAAGAATTACATTTTTACCTTCCAAATAAACTATTTGCACATATTTCATATTTCAAGTGACGACTGGGGCGCTATCCATGAGAAAAATAACAACAAAGCCAGTCGGGTTACTCACTCAAGAGATGACCAGGTGATACACTTTCCTTCAGCAAACAGTGGCATTTACTTTTTCTACAACAAAATAGATGACAGTCAGAAATAAGAGCTGTAAGTTAATTGCCAAACCCATTTCCAGAAAACTTGGGGCACTTTCTAAAAATGCAATAAAAACCAAAAACCGATATTTGTTAAACTGCTTGAACTTTGATTTAAAGGATAAAAGTATAAAGAAAACATTTCAGTGTTTTCACTGACAATACAATGTAATGTGATGCCTGTCTGGAAAATTCCTCAATTAGCAGCGTAACTGGTAATAGGATATAAAAGGAGCCTCCACCAAAGGCGGAGTCTCTGTAAGCGAGGATCTGTCGTGAGTCACCACTTTGTGCCAGACTTCATGAGTCAATGTTTACAATGTTTCTCAGTGCTTAAAGATTAAAGGATTTAGGTTTTTCACCTTCTATAGTTCATAATATCATGAAAAGATTCAGGGAGTCAGAGGAAATCTCGGTGCTTAAAGGCCAGACTGTTACCAATGAAAAGGGCAAAAAGCAGCATCTGTGATGTCATGGGGGATCTGCATGTATGTGAAAGTACCAATGATGTGGAGGATTATACTGGGATTCTGGGGAAACATATGCTGTCTTTTCCCAGGAACTCCATGTGTGTTTCAGCAGGACAGCACCAGGCCTCATTCTGCACCAGGTACAACAGAGTGGCTTGACAGGGCTGCCTGCGGTCCAGATCTGTCTCCTGCTGAAAATGTACAGAGCATCATGAAGAGGAGAATCAGTCAGCAGTGACCACCGACTGTTCAGCAGATCAATTAGTTTCTTCAGTTCCTAAGTGATTAGATGTAGAATGAAAAGATGCGTCCCAACACATGTTGGTGTTTTCTGATGTCTCAGGTGTGTTTTCTGAGTGTGTTGCAGGCATCAATTTCTAAATGTGTTTATATTTAACAAATAGAATAAACTGAATGAACAAATTACAGAGTTCAGTTTGTATTGCAGGCCGACACGGTGGCTCGGTGGGCAGCAACGTCGCCTCAGAGCAAGAAGATCCTGGGTTCGGTCCCCGGGTGGGGCGGTCTGGGTCCTTTCTGTGTGGAGTCTGTATGTTGTCCATGTGGGTTTACTCCTATGCTGCCGGCTAGGCACCGGCTCTCCTGTGACCCTGTAAAGGAATAAGTGGCCAAGAGAACAAATGAGTTCTTTATTGCATTTTAAGTAATTAAAGGTAAATATTAGAAGTATGAAACATAAGAGTTAAGACCACTTAACAGCCAGAGTTCCTGTTTGCTTTTCTCTGTCCACTTCTTTCTCCTATGTTCATGATTCCATCTCACCCTGATGCTTCTGCCAAGTGGCTTGGTGAATAAATTGAGCCTAGAGTGTAGCAGCACAGTATAATTGGACCAATCGATAGTGACTTCTAAATCATGTGATTGCATTAGACACACCTGATTGAATGTAATGCCTGTTTCTGAGCTTTTCCGGATCTTGATCACATCAGGAAAAACAAGGATTAACATTCATATTCTACAAGACAGTGCTGCGGATACGGCAAGAAAGAAAACGTCTCACTTGTGGAATGTGGATTTCTAATAGAAAAATACATTTCATCCATGATGTGGAGTCATTTATATAGACATTTAACTGGAGTAGATTAACTGTTAGAGCAATTCAACTGGGAGTAAAGTAATAAAGCAGCTCTCAGTAATTTCACATGTGAGTAAATTAAAAGTATTATGTGAACAATATGGGAAAAATAACATCACATGGGGAATAAACTCATATGAGATGCAAATAGTTTGTGGAAAAATTACATTTAATAAATGAATTGTATGTAAAATATTACAGGTACAAATAAGTCACTAAAATAAATGAATTATTGAAAAAAATAAAATAGAAAAATGAACGTATCTTGCCTAAAAATGAAATGAGTTATGAAAAAAAAATCATATGAAAATTTATTTAATAAATTTAATGAATTAAAAATAGATTTAATAAATAATAATAATGATGTACGTGCTAAAATAAATAAATTATGAAATTTAAAAAGCCTACTCTGTGTAGAAATAAATTACATCTAAAAATGCATGTGGAAAAAAAAAACCTAACATGAATTGGATGTGTAAAAACTCATTTATTGAAAAATAAAAATAAAATAAATATAATTAAATAAATTAATGAGGAGAAATGCATTTAAAAAAAAGCATATGTAGATATAAATAAATGAAGTGTGAATAAATAGTTGTAAAAAAACATGAAGATACATGAAATTAACTGAAAAGATAAATGATGGTAATACGTGCTCTGTGACTTGTGATCATACATGCTGTGTGTGGTTTTTTTTTTTTTTTTTGGCTTGAAGATCTCTCGCACACTTCCAAGGACACTGCTGTGATGTCAGACAGCAATGAAAAAGCCAAAGCCTGCTGTGTGTGTGTGTGTGTGTGTGTGTGTGTGTGTGTGAGAGAGAGAAAGAGAGAAAAAGAAGGAGTGTGTGTGTATATGTGTGTGTGTGTGTGTCTTTAAAGAAGGTCGGTAAAGAGTGGACACTCGGCCGTGTGTTCGTGTGCCTGTGGGGCAGAAAGTCGTCTCCTTCGCTACCCTGGAGCATGTACATTTACTCAAGCTGCATAATTCATGAAGACACACTGCTACCGCAGTGGGAGTTTACACGTGTGTGTGTGTGTGATGTGAGAGAGCTATATTACACTATCCCCATCCACCTTACTGTCACCTTTTGCTCTGACACACACACACACCACAGAGACCCACCTGGAGCCTCGGACCCCGCATGACTTCACTTCCTGTTCGCCAACAGCACACAGACACAGACACACAGCCCCGTAATGCGTGGTCCTGCAGCGACACCAGTGAGTCTGAGGCATCCAGCATGGCGCAGTGAGAAGTGTGACAGTAATTTCAGGTGGAAAAGGCCCCAGCAGCAGACTGCAACATTCACACTGTAGGCATCTTACTGAGCGTGAGCAGGAGACGATTTGATGGGGATATCAAACCAGAGCAAGAGAGTGTGTGTGTGTGTGTGTGTGTGTGTACAAGAAAGGCAGAAAACATGTCAGACTAAGAAGAAGACAAAGCGATGTGTGTGTGTGTGTGTGTGTGTGTGTGTGTGGAGACACAATGTCTGCAACTGAAAGAGTGAAAAGTTTATGTTCTGGTGTCTATAAGAATGAAAGATCAAGATTAGGACTAGAAGACAAGAACAAATAAAGTAGGGAGACATAAAAAAAAAAGAAATATGTAATAAAAATAAATATTATTATGACCACTGCGGCTAGAGCTGGCTGGTATCATTTTTTGGCCAAAGATTATTATCATATCATATTTATTTGCTTTTTTTTTTGCTTCTTCTATTTTTTTTCTCGGTGTGGTTGCAGGCCTACATGTCTGATACGGAACGTAAGGGGTGTGGCCCTGGGTGTGTGCTGCCCTTCCTGTTATAACCCCCTGATGTGGGTAAACATTTTATGGCATGTTGTCCTCTAGCAGGCGCACTACATTCCCCCCAGTCATTAGTATTCATTTGTGGAGTAGCGCCACCTAGTGAGAAATGTTCAAAGCAAACAATCCAAATTCACTGGCCATTATCTTGTGATGATGAGGTTCAAACGTCACAAAATTTCAAACCCTGTGTCACAACTACATTCTTTAGATGCACACCAAATTTTGTGAAATTGTGTCCACTGGGGGCACTGATACATTTCAATATCTCAAAAACTGCTTAAGGAACAACTTTGAAATTTGGTACACCTATACACTTCATTGATTTAAAAAAATAAGTAAAGAGAATGATTGAATTTGACTGTTGAACAAGACGCTTTCTCCCATGTCATACAACGGGCTGCCTGTCAGGGAGGGCGAGGAGATCACGTGAGACACGTGATGCCAGGTGCTGCCTCTGTTTCGAACTTCTACTCACACAATGCCCGGCAGTCGTATACAGAACACACTTCCGTATACATGAGCTCACAGACCTCTGGGATTGGCCAGTGTCGCTCTGATTGACAGGGCAGAGAGCGTCTGCTGCCCCTCCCACCCAGAGAGCACGGATTCAAAGTAGCGACCTCCGGATGATGGGGCATAAAACATGATTTTAATATATATAGTATACTTCATGCAATGATTGGCAATATGTTGCAAAATACAATATTGACATACGGTATATCAGGTAGATTAAATAAACAGATGAATAGATTATTTATTATTGGAGAGGCTGTTTTTTTTTGTCATCTGCCCATTTTGCTTTCTTCATTCGTGCTACCATTCTGCAACAAAATGCATTAGATTACAGTATATTAATTTTTTATATAAAAAAAATGCATATATATATAAAAATTCAGATTTCTTATTGAACATTCAGTTGACAGAACACATTAGGGGTCCAAGTTGGGATTTGTTTTACTTTTGAATTTTTGGATTAGTGACCAATCAAATAATAACTATAAGAAGGGTTGTATTAGAACAAACAAATTAATAAATAACTAAACACATGGACCCCCTGATTTATAGACTATTGATCCCAGAACTAACAAAATGCCAATCATCATGTAAGTATTTAAAGATGACCAATCAGATGACAGATGAGCCTAAAGTCTGAGACACAGACTGAGTCTAAGCATGAGACTAAAAGAGAAAGAGTTTGTGACAAAGATCAAGTACAGACCTAACATACAGACAAACTGAGACATTACATAAATAGGTCAAAAAGATGCAGTGGAGGAAAGTATATGCGCAGACGTGAAGAGCGACTGCTGGTCAAACACAGCAACGTTAACCATGGCACTCTTCCCTGTTCTGCCCAGCAGAGGCGTATCAAAAATTCTATTACATTATCCTCTAATGTGTGCACGAGTCGGACCCGGCATGGCCGCTGCACCCGGCTGAGAAAACGTTTACTCCACCACCATCTGTCTGCATGGTAGGACATATTGGAAATCAAAGCAGGGGTCAGCGGAGAGCAGAGCGTTGACTCCTGATGGCCCGCCATCCGTCCGGCTTCCTGGAGAAAAAACTCAGCCGGGACGTGGCTTCACCAGCGCCATATGGTGTGACTGGATGATGATGAGGAGAGAGAGACAGAGAGAGAGAGAGAGAGAGAGAGAGAGAGAGAGAGAGAGATGGCAGGTATGTACACACGCATGTACACACAGCTGGTACAGATACACACCTAGAGGTTAGACAAACAAACTAACAAGGCTGACAGGGGTGCAAATAAAATAAGTTCGTATCAGAACGGTTTCAGTTATCATTTCATGTGGCTGTATAAGATACACTGAGATGCTGAGTTCTCAATCCTGATTGGTCAGAAGGTGTTCAGGCATATTCTGTAGCAGTAGCTCCAGCCTAAGGCAGGTTACAGGCTTACTTATGTTTTCTGGAAACCATGGTGGAGGAAAAAAATGGGAGAAGAAAAAGAAAAAAAAAAGAACGGCTGTTGTAAAAGAGGAGCTTGAGAATGGAGGCGCTGCGCTTGGGAGCGTTGAGGCGCGGTGCTTGGGGGGTGTCGGGTGATGAGACAAAAGGCAGAGTGACGACCGGAGAAGTGGGCGTCGCGAAGAAACTGCCGGGAGATGAAGCACGGAGGCATGGCACGTGGGAGGCGCGGTGCTCGAGGATCTCCAATCAAATCCAATCAGGTCAATGTTTCCCGCCACAGTCCCGAAGAGACAACCTATAAATAAGGAACCGGAAGTAGGCGGGACTAGCGAAACGGGAAACGGAAGTGGGCATGATCTCGCGGTTCCTAACAAAGAGTAACTCCCTGTCTTTGATTACTTTCTGACAGAATTCTCCAGATCTGGTTCTACCTAGAACGCCACAACAGCGTACTGTCCTATAAGACAAGTTGGAAGCGAGAAAACCTTAATTATCCCAGGAACCCTGAAAGAACCTTTGAAGAAACCCTTTTCCTAAGAAAGAATCAGGGAATTATGCTGTTCTGCCTTGGTACTTGGTATTTGGTAGACAGGGTCCTTTAAAGGGTTCAGGGAATAATTAGGGTTTTATTTGGAACCTGGTCTTTAGGATAACATTTTGTTTGCTGTGTAGGGTTCTACATAGAACCTTAAAGAGAAGAACCAAGTCCTGTTGAGGGTACCGGAACACTGACCTTGTTTAGAACCTTGTTTCTGAGTGCAAATGCAGTGACTGTAATACAAGCTCCCGGGTTGTAAATAGCCTTTGCTATGACGGTCTCACCTCCAGTGCTTTCAGGCGTGTCCGGGACAGGCTCGTGCCCCGCTGACTAATTATATTTACAAAATATGTATGTGTGTGTGTGTGTGTGTGTGTGTGTGTGGGTAAATGCCTTCACTTCCACTCTTGTTTCATTAGCCATCCTGGACAACTGCTTCAAGCTAATATCAAGTTCATTAGCAAAGTATAACAGCTGCTATCAGCTTAAATGAGGCCAAAAAAAACCCTATTTCCAACAACAAGGCCACAAACAATGGCATCACCTGCTCCCCCTCTTCTGCCGCAGACATTTTGTCCATGCATTCATCCATCTGATTGAAAATTATCCAGAAAAACCGCAAGCCTTCCCAGGGAATAATGGGCCAGCATTACTCCAAGTCTATCAGGCAGACTGAGGGATTGAGAGCGAATGAAACCTGATGAGGTTGGAAATTTCTCATTTCTTAATTAAAGCTCGTTCCTCGTGCCGGTTCCAGTTGGTTTGGGTAATTAGCCAGTGCCTGGCTCTGATGAGAATGAATCGTGCTGCTATATTGACTGGCATATGCTGCGTCTGCCGTGGGGAGATCGGGAACAGAGCGCCTGCGGTGCTGGTGGTGCTGGTGGAGGTGGTGGTGCTGCGTATTTTGTCAGAAAAAAAAGGAGACATGAGATAATTAGAGCGATTCCGCTCTAGGTCCAGCTTTCCCGTGAAAATCTGGTGAAAAACAGACTCCAGAAGTACGTGCAGTTGTGTTAGATTTCCCCGGTTTGAAAAAAAGCTCACCGTGGGGCAACGGGCCCATATGCAACGACCGTAATGAGGTTGTTCACTGACAATACACTTGCAAACTGTGAGACTATTATTCTTTTCTTTCAGCCTCTAGTGTGAGAAGGATGGTAATTATGTCTTAAAGCGGTTAGGGGGTGATTTCAGGAGACGCTAATGCTGCTAATTGCAGCCAAACACATTAACTGGGAGATCAAGTGCCTCATGGAGCCAGTGATGGACTTTTTCTCATCACACACAATTCAGCCTGGGTTTCAGGTTTCCTGAGTGTAATTTACACCGAAATTATCAACATGTTTCCTGTCAGATATGTGCATCTGACATGGCTAGTGATGAAGACTAGGTTAAGGGGTTTACCACTAATATGAACTGAATGTATGACAAGCAGGGTCTGTAGCGGTTCACAGTAATCCATTATAGGAAAACGACCTGGTGATGGACAGCCGTGTTCTGTGGCTTCAACACACACTGTATTCGCTAACTCGCTTCTAGTTTTTGATAACTGAGCTGTAAAGCAAGCAAAGTCGTGCGACTATACCGCCGGCCTCAAAAAATGATTAATCCCTTCCTTTCATTTGCGAAAAAGTCTGAAGAGACGTTGCCATAGTAACTTGCTTCTCATCGATGTCAGGGTGTGCAGAAGATTAAAAGATTAAAAAATCTTTTTGCAGAAATCGAATGAGATATAAAAAAAAAAA
>JANCOA010000001.1:3706982-3717515 GCA_024363135.1 Leptodoras oyakawai | reverse complement strand
GACCATCGCCAAGACCATCCCAAAGTCTGTCCCCAAGATTGTCCCCAAAACCATTATCAAGACCATCCCCAAGACCAACCCCAAAACCGTCCCAACATAAGCTTCCAAGACTGGCCCCAAATCCCACTATCAGTTGGATCCTTCCCCAATCCCATCCCAAAGATGGCCCCTGCCTGCACCAGCTCTGACCCTACCAGATTCCAATGTGCACCAAACCTGATTACTGAAAATCAAATAAGTGGATGTCGGAAAGAATCGGCCCATCAGTGCAGAAGACTGGAATCTAATGAGTACTTCAAAAATTCCACAATTTGTCAAGGTAATTGCCCTCAGCCTGGCCCAGATCATATCATCCATTAGACTAAATTTTACAGAGGAAAATGATTTGAGCTGAAAAACGCAGATACAGATCAGTAAAACAATTTCATTCTCTGTAAAGGGAAAGAGAATCGGTCACAAAATGAACACCGTGGCAACACATTATTGCTAAATCACCTTAATCAAAGGTTCTTCAAAGGATTCTCTTAGGGAGACCATCAAGTCCTGCTCATCATATGCAGACAGCAATTCTGAAGGTACTGAGGAGTGTACTTCCACCCATCTCCTTCCAGGAGAAAAACAAGACAGGTCTGAGTCACATCCAACTCGGCCACTTGGCTAATAAGCACACAGAGGATTTGACTGACAGGAATGAAGCAGCACTGTTTACTCTGAATATTCATACCGTGGATAAATGAATTCAAATGGTTTTGTCTTGCGGTGTGGGAATTGTAGGACTTCTGTCTTTCTCAGGCACTTAATGAAAAAAGGAGTAGCTGCCTCTCAATGCTCCGTCAATAGGCAAGGAGGGAAAGAAAAAAGGAAGGCAAAAACGCTTCAAGAGAACAAAGTTGATGGCAAATAATGATAGCGAGGATCTGACTTTATCAGATAGACATGAAAACTTCAAAAAATTTCAGCTGGCTGCTCGTTACGACAACTCGTATCTACACAGCTTTTACAGATCAATACACCGCAGATGTTCCTATCTTTAAGCAAACCAAAGATCAAATCAGAAATCTCTCTTTAGACACAAAATCAGACAAGAGTTGTCATGTGGAAGAAGAAACCCCCCCCCAAAAAAAAAAAGCATGAATATGGAAAATTATTTTCATATAGTCGTCGTCATCCTTCCTCAGTGGACACAGACTACCTCACAGAATCCAGACGGACTGATCTGGAACATTCGAGGAGGAAAATCCATCACCATGCAGCCAGCAGACACACATGTCAAGCCAGGCGGTGGCACGAGCTGGAGGCCAAAATAATAGAGCTTGCTCATTGGCTGGAGAAAACACAAGCATGGCTTAGATAGGAGAGCTGAGGAAAACAGGAATTTGTCTTCATTAGACGCCTTCTCAAAAAAAGATGGCAGGGGCACACTGGGGTTACAATCCATCTAATATAAGAGCATTTTATTATAGAATCTAGTGCACATGTACAAACAGACAATTTCAACATAAGTTTTGGTATAAAAAAACAAACAAAAAAAACAGGAAATCTATTCTCATTTGCACAAAGCATCACTGAGGAGGGAAAAAAAGGTGACACTGAGTCACAACTGCCACATTCTCAGGACGTCTTCTCTAGCCAATTTCGTTTACGACATCTCATCCCACTTCATCTTCCAATCACATACGCTAGCTGCGTTTTTTAGGCAGTGTATGTGTGCTTATGTGTCGATGCTGCATAATATCAAACCTGTGACTGATGAAGGCAGCATGAGGGTTGCCTCTTTGACAGGTTAGGTCACTTAACCCCATGGAGAGGCTGTTTAAAAGTCAAACGCAAACCGCCTTTAGTCTTGCCTTCATTAGGATCAAAGCCGGTACTCTGTCAGCAAATAAAACAGGTCACTTCCAGTCACTGGGCTAGTCTGTCTTTTAGCATGGAAACTTCCAGATTCTGATAGTTCTTTGTTCCACTTTATCCCTGCTTTTTCTTACTAGTAATAAAAAAAAAAAAATACACAGAACTATTTTTTTTTCCTTGGGAACAAGCTGTCCTCAGGAAAAGAGCATCACCTTGTACCATAAATGGTCCACTATATTTACTCTCCATACGGTGAGGATTTAAACTCCCTAAAGTTGCGACTGCAATAAATCACAGGCTACTGAAGCATCTTTGCTATGTGTCTGAAAGTGCCCTGGTGTATGAGCAAGCGTTTCCAATTGAGCTGTCAGCTGCATTGCAGCATGGGTAAAACTGGGTCCGTCAAAGAGCAGAGGGAGTGCGTGTCCGGCGGGTCTCGGAGGGGAAAAGCTCGCAACCGCATCCCTGTGACAGAAATCCATTTGCGTCTTGCTTGGTCACCTCGGTACTCAGGGACCCTGCTGTGCAGCAGAGTGTCTGCTTAGATGGAAACAGAGATTATAGTGCCGATACAAAATCCGGATGGAGTGCGTTCTGAGAATCCGTCACGTGCGATCCGACATGAAACTGTGACCTCTCTTATACAAGCAGGCACACACAGAACAAACGAGACGTCATCAGCAGGACCGGTTTCTTCGCAAAGCTGTTTTGCCCTGTACCAGCTAGCCAACTGTGTGTACGCGTGGCAGACTGCACTAAGGCCTACTGCGAGCATGGAGATAAAGAGCAGATTAGAAAGCCGAAAGCAGACAGCTGAGGGATCAGCTTGTGGGAAAAGGCCAGGCGGATTCACGCTCACATAGCTTAGAGAGAGTGGCTGTAGTGAACCTGCGTTTATCTCTGGTTAATGCTTCTTGGCCACAGTGAGAAATCGCACACCTTTTGACATCCAACACCAGGCTTGGTTGGCAAAACAGAACTTGCAGGCAAGCTGGACACACTTCACACAAACGTGTGTATAAGGGTGAGTCAGAAACGATGTACTGTACCAGACCCAATGGGTACCATGAAGCAAATGGGTTTTCATACTTTTACACCTGCCAGGAACATGCAGGAACATGCAGGAACTGACTTCTCATGCTAGCATTAGATTTATTTCCATGTTAGCGCAGGAGTCTGCTAAGTTACAAGAAGGAGTACTGCCTAATGCAAATAAAGTTTTTCATGCATGGAATATGGTGTGGATAAGAGATGGGTCTTCTTTTGTGGGATGAGCAGTAGAGCTGAGAATGTGGCCTGCGCCCATGAAAAATGTGCCAAATCCTCTCTGCCATTGCCAAACAGCTTATTCTGCCATTGACTCAATTGGTGTTTGGTGGACTGGATGATTGAAGTCTGAAATAACAAGACATATAGTGTGGAAGAACCATACACAGCCTCAACAGCCTGGCACCTCCTCATCCTTGTGCTGGTCACCAGCCTGGTCACACACTGCTGTGGTGATGATGGCATCCCGTTCTTCAACCAGCATTTGTCACAAGTCAGTCTACATGGTTGTTTTGGTCACTCTGGCACGAACAGCACGCCCAAGCTGATCCCACAAGGGTTCAATGAGGTCAGGACTGCTGGCAGGCCATTCCATCCTCTCCACTCCCAAACTCTCTGATAAACCCTGCTCTGTGGGGGCGAGCGTTCCCTCTATCTTGGAGGATCGAGTTTGCTCCCAGACTGGTTGCAGAATTTCATCTTGATATCTCTCCGTATTGAGATTGCCTCCAATGGTGACAAGCCTTTGTCACGTTTTTCCAGTGACGGAGATGCCGCCCCACACCATCGCACTGCCTCTACCAAAAGATGTTACTCTATTGGTGCAGCAATAGCAGCCATAGCATAGTGTTCTCCACGTCTTCTCCACACTTTGACCTTATGATCCAACTGCCATAGGCAGAATCTGGACTCATCGCTGAACATAACGTTCCTCCATATTTTCAGGTTCCAGTGCACGTGTTGCCAACACCAGCGCAAATCTGCCTGGCGGTGAAGGGCAGTCATGGCAGACCTCCAGGCAACCCGATGAGAGTGGAGATCAGCAATCAGGCACCTGATTGGCTGCACCTGGGGGTACCAGAAGCTCAAAACAATAGCAAAAGCAAAATAAGCAGTTTGGCAACAACAGAGAAGATTTGGCACATTTTTCATGGGCTCAACCCACATTCTCAGCTCTACTGAGAATCATCCCACAAACGCATGTTCCTTACAAATGTGGCACCATTTAAAAGGGAAATTAACAGGCTTTTCAATGGTATAAGATTTATTGCCAAGAAGCATTGTTACAACAAAGAAATAATCCATCAAACACAATTTTCCTGACTGTTTATCTTGTGAAATCATTCACCATGCGTTATGAAACCCTGCTTCAGAAAGATCCAGTTCTTAGCATGTAAGTACATAAGGCATTGTTAAAGGTTTTCACAAAGGTTCTTGCATGCTTGTGCTACTTACTCAGCCTTTTGGCCGCCTGCAGGGCCTCGGCAGCAGTGTCGGCGACGAAAAAGCGCTGGACGGCCACGCCGCACTCCTGCATCAGCTTCTTGCTCTGGTACTCCTGAAGGTTGAGCCATCTTCTGGGGTTCACTCTTAGCTGCACATGCAAACAGATCCATTGCTTTAGTATATAAGGAAATCTACTTTTGCCTAAAGTTCAGGACAAACTATGTTGCATTAATACTACACAAGTGGTAAAGCTAGTAAAACCTGGGATACATTAGTACATGCTGTACATCTTGGGCAAACAAGAAAACATCCCAGCTACACAACTATTTATCACTGCCGCTTACGATGCTCAATTAAATGCGACATCAAACACTCCAATGTGCCTCGACAGAGCAATGCCGCAGACCATTATCCTCCAGCAGAATACGAGCCAGAAATGGGCATTTAGAACGAGATGGGAAGAAAAGGATCCAACAGAGAGCTTGTAACATTACGCGGCACGATGAAGCCATGCTTCAGAACGGCTCTCTAGAGCTCAGGCTGTCCTAGCTCCGTGCGCTGTTCGGGGAATAATGAGACAGCCAGATGGACTGTGGGTTACTGCGCACTCTGAAGTGCGCGCTGAGGAATCGTAGGCTCAGCAGCCGTGATGGCCGTTGACTCCAGCTGTTGGCACTATTAAAAAGACTTTAGTGGGAAAGAGGTCTGCGTCTAGGTGACTTTTGCTTCTGGTGTTGTCAGGTGGGCTCATTATGCAGCCAAAGTCTGTGTCTAGAATTATCAAAGAAACCGAGAACAAAGAGGAAGCATATGCTTCAGACAGCAGAGAGAAAACGCAGACGGCTGAGAGGAGAAGACGTTACAGCTTGATAAAGATAAAGAAACCCACCGGTTTAGTCTATTCCATCCTTAGACGAGAATCAGATGACTTTCAGCTTCACTTCTTCACTGTAGCGGCCACTTAAAATCGACAGGATGTAAATGAGCTAAGCCAGGGAGCATTCGGCAAAATGGAAACCAGAGCCACTTTCTGATTGGTAGGCTTGAATCAGAAGCAGCACTGCAACCATACATTTTAATCATTTGTTTCACTGACTTGAGTTCAAACTACTTCTGATCCCGGTGTCACATTCATTTGGGCCAGATATTAAATGTATCAGCTTAGCGTAAACTCTAACAGCAGTCTTTGTTGACCAGGACTGGGTCTAAATCAATTCCGATGCATCTCTCTGGATAATGAAATGGATCAATTCAGGCTGTTATGTTAAAAAAGAAACCAAACAAACACAACAGGCTTGCTTTGATATACAGATCCAGATCAGATGCTGTACAATGTTTGGCGAAATGGGAAATGGGAAATGGGAAATGGGAATTCATTCTGTTATTTTGGAACGACCCAAAGAAAATTTCAACTGCAGTCAATAACCATTTGCTTCCCTACCGCAAATGAAACGCGTGCCATCAATCAAGAGGTTCTAGGGCTCAACAATATAGTCCCATGCCGAAAATTGGCCATGCCTTTTAGCTGGGAAGGGTTCAGTGTCAATCAGCCAATCGCAGGTGTCTGTGAGCTGATGTACTTAGAAGATAGAGCTTTCCTGTAAGTGTGTCCCCATGCATAAAAACAGTGGCTTGAAAGAAGCCTTCTCCCTCACTGGTTTGTAGGTGTGGTGTGATAGTGGGTGGGAATTGGCTAATAATTAAATCGGGAGGAAAAAAAAAAAAAAAAAAAAAACTCGAGGTCTCACTGCCCATCATTTTAAGAATACAGAATAACAGTGGGCAGTGGCTGATGCTCACGGCCTTAAGGGATGACAAGGCCACAGCGTGTGTAGGGATAAAGACGGGCTATCACTCTATCATTTATGAGAGTGAGAGTGTTGATGTGGCACTGGCACACACACACACACACACACAAACACACGCACAAACACACACACTCCCTGCTTCAGTGACTAACCACAGGGACGGACTTCAGACCCATTTAACCTCGGCCAGACAAACAAGGCCTCAGGCTATCTTTACACATCAGACAGGAACAGAAAGGACCAGATGAGACGAGCTGAGACTGAAGGACAAAATATGACCATGTGCTGAATATAAGAAAATATCATCACCTCTAGGTTTCAAGCACAAGACAGCTATAGCCTAAACGCACAAATCTTACACAACCAGCCACTATTGTTTTAGAAGGTTCCAGAGAAAGAGCTCAAGTGCCAAAGAAAGCAGAGATCGTCCTCGCTGTGTAAGGGCGCTAGGGTTTATGGATGTGACCTGATGGGTTTTTCTTGCGAGCTATAAAAAGTGCTTCCATTTAAGCAGATTCAAATGAGCAACAGTGAATTCTCGAAATACATTAAACACAACTTGACCTAAGAAAACAACAATAACACTCACTAGGTATACACACGTTAATAAGGCTTAATAATACTCAAAAAACCACGCCCTCTCCATGAACACACACACACACACACACACACATTTACAACTAAACTAAATGCTAGTGTTGCAGATACCTTAGATACTTATATAGCACAATTATATTGCTCATGAACTGTTTTTGATGTATGAATATTGATTATGTATACACTGAAGTACCAGAAAAACTGGTATAGCAGTTAACAGAGAAAAATCACAAAATCACGATAACTTGCCATATTCTCATAGCAGAAACAGCTTCCATAGAATCAAACAACACTGTTCGGACTGTTTCTGTACGCTGTAGGTCTATAAACTGGGGGTGATGTGTTTTAACTGTTTAATGTATGTTTCGGTTGTCGTTTAGCTCATCGTGCAGAGTGCTCTGATCTGTCGTGTTCAGTGGTAGGATCTCCGAGCTCCTTAGCTGTCATAGATTGAAAGGAAACTGAAAGGAACAACGGAGAAGGAAGAAGTTGGAGGTCTTTTTGGGTTGCTATTTTCCTATGTTATAATCAATTTAATGTCGACGGAGACGACGGACCCACATAACACACGCGCAAATATCTACTTTTTTATCTACTATTTTTAGATATTATTTCCTTTACTTGAACTTTGGGATTCTCAGTGTAAACTATTGTTATACTGATACTCCGTCTATGATAATTCCTTTGGCAATTAAAAAAAAAAAAATAAAAATACTCTAACTCCTTCCCTTCCATTGAAGGGGCGGGATTCTGAGGTAAAATCCAATCAGCCAATCACGTAGCAGCAGCACAACAGAACTTCCGGTGAAGTGATATGTCCTCCCATGTTCCCTCGCTCCACACACACTGTGCAGTTCCCATTAAACAAAAAAAATTAAGACACATCAATCATCTTTAATATTTCACTTTCATCAAATAAAGACAAGCGAAGAATGAGGCAGCAGCAACAGCATTTTCACCGGCCCTACGATGCTGACCAGCATGTACACCGCAAACCAAAATGTGTTAAAGCCGTGATTAAAATTATTAATCACACAATTAACTGTCATTAAAAAAATGTCATTAAAAAAATGTAATCACTTGACAGCTGGAGTTTTTGCATCTTCCCCTTCAATTCCCCTCTCTTTTCTTCTCTTTACTCCTTCTCTCATGAAGGGAAGGCCTAATGAACTCATGAGCATGTAGTCGTACTAATAAAGTGCCAGGTCCTCCAAAGAGGGGGTGTGGGGGCGGGCATTAAAAAAAAAAAAAAAGAAAAAATAAGAGGAGAGGAAGTCAAGACATACTGCACACCTTGTCATGCAACAAACGAGAAAAGAAAGTGTCTGAATGAGACGTCAATGCAAATAAAGCCATTTTATAATAATATAATATTCAAGTGTTTTATGGCTGGTGAAAGAATTTCTATTCGATGAGGCAAAGTACTTCCAGTTTAGTGATACGCACTTTATCCGTCCTCTGAATAACGAAGCGCTAACTACTTTGTAAAACATCCCACTTGGACCACAATGTGAGGAATGACCCGCTCGCCCTCTGTCTCCACTCGAGGCCGTGAAGCGGAGGACGGGGTGAGGGGGGATTGCAGCAGGTGGTCGTGTGTAACCGCCAGCGCGATTACACATCTGCACTTCCTACGTACTTTACCATAATACCCAGGAAGCTCCAGCTCTAAAAAACGTAAACAGCTCCCTCCTCGCTGATCATTAGCAGAGCGGCTGTGTGCTAAAGCCTCCTCGTCGACCGCTCGGCTCACGCTGGCACGCTAGAAAAGTTTCCCATGCCCTTCCACTTATCGCCCGCTGCCGGCACCACTTACCAGCACATTAACAGCAAAATGCAAGAAAATGTCCTCTCCTTCTCAACTTTACACAGCATCCACGTACAGTATGTGGAACGCACAAACATAAAGGTGTCACGTGTTTGCTAAGAGCACTTAACATGGCATCACAGGAGCGCTAATTCTTTAACAGAAAAGTAAAAGCACTTAACGGCAGGACTCCGAAACCACTAGACGCGAGCTGATTCAATTTTACACATGCTGACCAGCACAAGCTACGCCGTCCCATTCCACCAAGACACAAGTCCAACCACAAACATAACATCGTGAGGTTGAGAAAGCATTTAAAGTTTGTATTTGGCGGATAAGCGGGCCTCGTTGTTGTTGCCTCATACTTCTGAGAATGACAGAAAAACTAGTAGCTAGCTAACCTGGACTGAAGAGAGCCAGCTTACAGTTGTTGACGATGTGCAGCACTTCTGGTACATTTCTGAACTTTATTCATAGTACATTATGTATAAATAGATGGCATTATTACTATAAACATGAAAGCTGAGTCTAATAGCTAATATAAATAATATTTAATATATAACATATAATATATTAGGGGTGTAACAACACATCGTGCCACAATGCAAAAATATGGCGATGTGCATCGTGGACATATCACGATATGATATAAAGCCATCTAATGTATGTAACAGCATTTTTTGAACAGCAGAGGGCTCCACCCTCATTAGCGCGTCATACGTCACGCTCTCAATCACAGACGGGTGGATTACAAAAGCTACCCGCTATGGCTATTCGCTATGACAGCACATGTGATCACAGGAAAAAGGACAAAAAGGAATGTCTGTACCTGCGAACACTGTTTGTATGTCGGTACAATAATGCAGAACACGCTAACGGAGACGGCGAGGAGAAAAAACAAGATAGAACACACCTGGAGAAAACAGTGTGATATTCCTAGCAGAAAACAACTGGCGATTAGTCATGAGAGTCAGCAGAGACTATGAGAGCGCTCATACACTCAAACACACGAGGCGGTGTAAAGGCAGAGGATCAGAATAGATTTATTTTGAAAGAAAATGCTTTGGAGAGAGCGTAGTAGGAAAAAAGGGTAGTTTACACAGCTATTTGTCCCAGGCACACACTCCCTGCCTTTATCAGTAGATAAGAGCGAGAGGGTGAGCACCTGCGTCCATTCAGAAGAACATCATCACAGCTGAAGGGAAGCTGAGCCAGCCACCTCCGGGTGCTGCACAGGAGGGGATGAGGCGAGATGAAGAGCAGGGAAAAGACTGTAAAATATGTGACCCACACACGCGGTGGTGCTGGGGGCGGGCAGCTGTCCATCAGCATGAGAGACCGTGGGGCCTGTTCAGAGCGTCAGCATTCACGCGGGTCAGATGTGCTTTGATGGCATTCCTGTAATATATTAAAAAAAACGGCTCTATATGAAAGCTAACGGCTTGTCCCCAATTCAAACCATCTCATCAGTGTTAGGAGTTAGTGTTAGTTCAACAGTTCTGCACTTTATTTAGTTATTTGTTCCTTTGTTTACTACATATTTGTCTATCTACCTTTCTATTTTGTCCATCCATCCATCCATCTATCCATTCATCTATCCATCCATCCATCTATCCATTCAACTATCCATCCATCCATCCATCCATCTATCCATTCAACTATCCATCCATCCATCTATCCATCCATCCATCTATCCATTCAACTATCCATCCATCCATCTATCCATCCATCCATCTATCCATTCATCTATGTATCCATCCATCCATCCATCTATCCATCCATCCATCTATCCATTCATCTATGTATCCATCCATCCATCCATCCATCTATCCATTCATCTATGTATCCATCCATCCATCCATCTATCCATTCATCTATGTATCCATTCATCCATCTATCTATCCATCCATCCATCTATCCATTCATCTATGTATCCATCCATCCATCCATCTATCCATTCATCTATGTATCCATTCA
>JANCOA010000001.1:3566434-3579694 GCA_024363135.1 Leptodoras oyakawai | reverse complement strand
TCTATCTATCTGTCTGTCTGTTTGTCTGTCTGTCTGTCCATTTGTTGCTTCCTCCCTTGGACTCTCGTTCACTCGCTCTATAAAACACTCCTCCAGGATATTGTATAGAGTTTGTGGGCATCAGGGAGCCGCTATAGATATGCAGGAGATCCCCGGACTCCTGGGGATCTCCTGGTGGACAGGTGGATGTGCATGGGATAGGTTACGAGTTTAGCCCCTGGGTCCAGTTTAGTCCAGTCTAGTCTGAGCTCTGTAACATCTCCTCGCTCTAATTAGCAGAAAGAATAAGATTTCTCCTCTGAATCGCAAAAGAAAAAACCCTGTCGCCTTGCAGCCACCTCGAGCCGAACAGTAAAAGAAGTGTAATTTGTTGTCATAAAACACAATTTCTCTGTCTGTAGATATGCGTGTGCACTCACTCCAGCGCTCCCACTGCTGCTTACAGCTGCAGCCAAAGTGCAAATCACTCCATTATTATTACTGTTCCCCAGGACACAGCCGCAGCAGCCGGGTTTGAAGACAGAACTACGTCTTAAGATAATCCCGTTGGCCACGGGCACAGGCTCGCCCCAGCTTCAATTACATTTCTGCTCCGTTTGGAGAAAAAAACGAATCTTTCATCTGGACTTAGACTGTTTTAGAGCACTGGGTGTGTGGATTATCCCTGCTGCCTCATACGGCACATCAGACATCAGTCCCAAACGGAATACATCCCCGGCTTTAATCAGGCTGAAGCTCTCAACGCGTCCCCGCGCGGACGTTCTGTTCAAGCCCCAACCAATCCGCTCCCCACACTGCCGCATTTTACTGCATCTCTATCTGAAGACCTTCATTAGGGCCTCTTTCTGATTACTGGATTGTTTTGAGTAAGGTGTAAATGTACAGATTACAGGTCATGAATAATAGTAGAAAGCCACACCATATATGGACTTCCTGTAGTTGATTACCATTTACTGCACTTTATTTATAGTGTTTTCTTTTACGTAGAAACGTCTTGATTATTTTAGCTCTCTGATTGGAGATGTAGCAGAAAATGATTACACGAATTATAAAGATCTTGTTAACGGATGGTGGCTGCAGCTAAGGCACTGTAAAATACTGTAAAAAAAAAACCCTGTCTCTCTGTGTTGAGCTTCAGGATCCTGTCTTTATTGCCTGATGTTTATCCTCTCTTGGCGGCCTCAGTAGATTTTTCACACCCAGGGCACTGTTTTACCTGGCACGTGAAGAAAAGATCCAGTTCCAATTCACATTTCATCCCTTCTCACCCTTTTCTCTTATATGAAGGGATCAGGAGTCGCACTCTGCCTGGGTTTCAAAATGGGTTTGAATGTGAATCTGAACTGAAGAAATTGTGTGTTTTCTCCCTCAGAGGGGTTCCTGTGAGGACAGCAGTGACACTCAGGTGCCGGGTATCCCCTCGTCTCCGGGCGCTCGGTATCCCGGTGCGCTCTGATTGGAGCGAAAAAGCGAGTCGTCTCTGATCAGCAGAATAATGGTTAAGACACCGCAGACCACACTGATTCACTCCGCCCTGCACTCAGGGAGCAATTCACAACAGTTACTTATAATTCTTAAATGTTTTATTAAGCACTAACCGCTCAGTGCTTTCCCACTTTTACGGCAGTTCGCCGTGTATAAAGTGTATAAAGTGTATAAATCCACCCTAAGAAACAGCTTTTCTTCGTTCAGACTCAGTGATCCTAGACTCGTAACACACAATGGCCTGGGACATCAAATGACATCCTGCAATCACTTTCATCTGTTTTTGTGCATCTGGACATGTGTGTAGGGCGGTTAGGTTAGTGGGTTATCTGCTTCCTTTGTGTCCGCTCGTATCTGCAGGGAAAACCAGGCTGATGCTACACAATCAGTTTAAATGCCGTAGGAAAGTGGCTTTACTTGAACACTTGAAGGCCCTGATCAGCTGTTAGATGTTATATCTGAGCTGGAAGGGAACTGCAGGTCGCCATCAGGGTCACACACCCCGCCATCAAAACCCACAGCGAGTGAGCGCGTCCAGCCTGCCTGCCAGCATGACGGGGATGTGCGCTTTATCTCCGGCTCGGTGCAGTGCTTTAGACGAACGCAGATAGCATGCACCGGATCAAGCAACTCACTGTGGGCGGTCATTAGAAGAGCGAAATTTACTTAGAGCACAAATACACAGCAGGAAAGGGCACACGTTATCACTGTCCTAGAGTACTGCATCGGTCTGTCTGTCTATCTATCTATCTGTCTGTCTGTCTATCTGTCTGTGTATCCGTCTATCCATCAATTACTACACACTGCACCCAGCACTGCTAGCAGTGATACTCATAAACTTTCCATCTGCAGCCAGAGACGGATTCCTCTGAGCTGGAGGAAGAATAAGCCAGCAGCAAAAATGGACTGTGAGAAAAACCATTCCCTGATTAGGTTTGTACGCTGAAATCTAACCTTGACCCAGACTATATTACTACAAGTCATTCCTGTCCAGCTCCCTATTCTTCTCAGGAATGAGCTCCATGTATTGCATGTAATCAGCGTCATAGAAACAATAATAATGAAACACCTTCTTTTATGATTGCCTGCATAAAATATTGTAAGCGTGTTACCTGAACCGGGTTTTTTTTTTCGTTGCCCACTGCACAAACAGCATTCAAACAAGGTTCTGAAATGTAGCGCTGTTATTTCAGAACCACGGACAGCTCTCTTTGTGCATCGTTCAGAGGTTTGTTTATTAGATCTGAACCTCATAGCACACTGTACGTGTTGATTAATAAAATCTGGAGAAATAGTTCAGCCATTCCGTTACGTAGCTTTCTCGCTCTACGTCTCCTCTCTTTCTTGCTGTTCCTCCTCAGCACTGTGCTGTTGTGCAGGTTTGTGCTGCATTTCTACACACTTGTTATGTGGTGAGAGACTCGCCTTGCCTGAACAAGAAACTTAGCAGACGGAGGAACTTTCAGGCATCCGCAGCTTGCCGGGGGGATAATGATGTTTCTCTGTAACTTGTTGGAAATCCAGTCTCTGAGCTCGGTTTGGTCTTGGGGTGGCCGTGACCTTTGACCTGCTAATGAATGGTCGTCCTGAGACCTGATTTAACCTTTGCCATGTGTGGAAATTCATTATTACTGTGCTCAGAGCATGTCTGTGTCCACTCCAGAGAGAGAACAAATGCCTGGAGGATGCTCGGAGCTGTTCGCTGAGGGAGAAGGCACTGTCAAGACAGAGAGATTGTTTTTACCCACAATGCCTTTAGTCAGCAGTAACCTCTGATCTGCACCGCTTTTGTTTCTCCCAGCTAAGACAGAGTGAACTCACACTGACCTCTGGACGTGGGATGGAGTTCAGAGAGGAAGGTGCGAAGGAGAAAACTCTCACTGTAGAAGCTCCACAGTTCCAATCTGATGCGCAGAGGCGTGGCCTGTGTGTCTGTCAGTCACAGGGAAGGAGGCGTGGCCTATGTGTCTGTCAGTCACAGGGAAGGAGGCGTGGCCTATGTGTCTGTCAGTCACAGGGAAGGAGGCGTGGCCTATGTGTCTGTCAGTCACAAGGAAGGTGGCATGGCCTGTGTGTTTGTCAGTCACAGTGAAGGAGGCGTGGCCTGTGTGTCTGTCAGTCACAGTGAAGGAGGCGTGGCCTGTGTGTTTGTCAGGCTCAGTGAAGGAGGCCTGGCCTGTGTGTCTGTCACAGTGAAGGAGGCCTGGCCTGTGTGTTTGTCAGTCTCAGTGAAGGAGGCGTGGCCTGTGTGTGTCAGTCACAGTGAAGGAGGTGTGGCCTGTGTGTTTGTCAGTCTTAGTGAAGGAGGCGTGGCGTGTGTGTTTGTCAGTCTCAATGAAGGAGGTGTGGCCTGTGTTTCAGTCACAGTGAAGGAGGCGTGGCCTGTGTTTCAGTCACAGTGAAGGAGGCGTGGCCTATGTTTCAGTCACATTGAAGGAGGCATGGCCTGTGTGTCAGTCACCGTGAAGGAGGCGTGGCCTATGTGTCTCTTAGTCTCAGTGATGGAGGTGTGGCTGTTGGGTCTCTTAGTCTCAGTGAAAGAGCTGTAGCCAATGTCTCTGCTAATTTCTTAAAAGATGCATGGTGTAAAATTTTGATTTTCAATGTGCCATCTTATTGACTAGCCCACACACACACACACACACACACACACAGTTCCAGTGAGTGAGCAAAAGACTGCAAAGGTTAACGAGTGCTAATCTGCCTTCTTTATTTAACCCAGGATGCTGCTTTCAGCCTGTGTTATTGGGAGTAATGTGTGTGTGTGTGTGTGTGTGTGTGTGTGTGTGTGTGTGTGTGTGTGTGCATGTGTGTGTGTGTGCATGTGTGTTTGTGTGTATGCGCAGACACTTGTGGGCTGCATAGCATAATGAAGTGAAAAGTGTATGGTATCATGCATGCAGACGCATCAGCATGGCCTCTAATGGTTGCTCATACCCTTCCCTGGTGTGCAGATCAGCATAACGCATTTTAATGCTCTCTATCTCCATCTCCCTCTCTCTCTCTCTCTCTCTCTCTCTCCCTCTCCCTCTCTCTCTCTCTCTCTCTCTACCATGTCTGTCTTACTCTCCAGTAGCCCCTAATAACCTCCTGCTGTTGAACAGAGTTTGATGATTAGTGTTTGGGGTGTTTTATATAGATTTGGAGCAACCTGTGATTTGTGCTCTCCCTCCCTCTCCCTCTCTCTCTCTCTCTCTCTCTCTCCCTCTCTCTCTCGTTCTCTCTGTGGAGTTAATTCACCATGTGACTGACAGCAGGACATTGTGTGGCACAGGTCTGTGTATGGTCTGTAAACAGAGATGTGGCACTTGTCTCTGCAGTGGAGTGCTGCTAGACTAATTAAGGCTGTACGGCTCCTTTCACAAAAGCTTAAGAATTGTACTGTCTAAAGTATTTAGATGTAATATATGAGTTCATTTGAATATTAATGAGGCGGTAACATTATCCAGACAGACAGCATGACATCAGCAGTGCACTGTGCATTTAAATTACACTCTGCTACCATATTCTCTAAACTACTGGAGGTGAAAATTGTCATGTTATGAAAAAGAAATAACGACATAACGACACTTTTTTTTTTTGCCTTAATAATGTTTCCATTTTTCTTCTGCTTTACATTCACATTATTGCTTTCGTTTGTCAGCTTCCGTTTATTCGATCAGCTGGTCTCCACGTATGAATAATTGTTTTAATTTGCGCTTCTCCGTCATGCATCGTGGCCAAATCTCAAAGTAGGCTCGCTACGTACCGCATAATAAATGAGAAAATGTAATTACAAACTTACGCATGCAAACACAGTGTAAAGGATGCAATAATAAAGCACAATTAAACGTGGCTGTTTCATCTTTGAATATGTAAATGTAATAAAACTCTGACTAGCTGTGAATTCGCTCAGCCCAAGGTTAAATACAGATGATCTCTCGTCACGTAATCCTGATTTCACATGCGTTTATTAGAGAATGAAGGGATCTGAGTAACGCCGGATGGGTTCGGAACGACGCCAGGTCTCACAGAGGTCAGCGAGTGCGCCACGGAGCATCCCAGAGAAAACAGTTTGCCCTGAATTATTGAGCGCTTCTTTTCAGATGAGGCACGTGTTCCAGTTTTAATGGATCATGCAGCTGAAAGGATGAATAAGAGAAACAGGAAGAAGGCTGGATTTCAATTATTTGTGAGTCTCCTCCCCTTATAAAACAGTTTCCTTGGATATGGAATTGAAAATGTGTGGGAATGGTTGCTTCTTAATTATAAACACACACACACACACACACACACACACACACACAGAAGCCATCAAGGAGGACATATTGCTCCAGTGCTCGATCGATTCCTCGTTGCCAGAGCACAGGACGACTTGCAATCATGTTGCTGTTCTCTGTCGATATGGACACGGCCTCTGACACATCACCTGTGGACCTGCGTTTTATTGTATATCCTGAGTTGGAAAGCTTCATACTAAATTTCCTCTACGTGCTGTCACGTTGCATTCTCTGGAAAATAAAGAAAAACTTCAATAAAGATAAATAAGTCTCAATAAAATAAGGTAGAGCAAATCCTGCCTAACAGGAGCGGAACCCAAGTGTGTTTTTTCTGCTCTTCCAGCACATCATGTTGTGCTTTTCCGAGATACTTTTCTGCTCACCGCGGTCGTAAAGAGTGGTTGCTACTGCGTTATCTATTACGTAGTTACCTGCAGAACTGTTCCTATTAAAGTGACCATAAAGTGTGTAGTTACAGCAAATGTGTTTGTCTTACTTACCTGCTCGGCTCCATCCATCTCTATCTAGAAGTGGTTTTTAATAGCTAATAGTTTTCCAACTGAGTCTGCATTTCTATAACATCTATAACTCTGGTGTGTCAGGTGGCCATTAAGACTCCATCAAGTGTTTTATTTTAATTTAATTCAGTCACTTCAGCTGATGTAAAATCAGAACGTCAGATTATTGTTTGGCTTTAAGCACGCCGGCTGTACCACTTACTGTCTAACACTTGTGTTAATTATAAAGCACACGCAGCAAGGACGCAGACACGTTTGGCTACTGTTATCCTTCTTTCTTTTTTTTTTGTAACTGAAACAGCGGTGTTAAGAGATAAATTCTCCCCTTCTCACATTGTCAGCGGTAATGAAATTGCGAGACGACCGAGACAATTATGATCCTTAGGGTAGGACGCAACCGCTGTGTGGATTATTAGAGTCGGAGTCATGCTGGGTTTCATATTGTACCGAGAACAGTCACCTCTACACTTATCTTATTTCACTTATTTCATTCTGCCCACTTTCTTTCTTTCTTTCTTTCTTTCTGGCATTTAAAGTTTTGGGTAGCAGCCCATTAGAGGTGAGATCAGTCTTTCAGGCTTAATAGAAGGTGCTGGAAATTGTCTAGAGCGCTGTCTGTTACCGGCTTGTGTTAACTGATGAGCAGCGGTTTGAGGGTATATTGCAATCATTTACATGTCAGGCTTATACGGGTTATTCTGTAGCAGAGAGATCCGAAGTGAAAATTGTGATATGTGCGTATAAACAACTAGCATGGCTTATAGCAAGGAGACATTCTGAAATGGGCTGATTTGCTTTGAAGTGATGCTTTCAGACATTTGCATTTGAATTGTAAGGGTTTGCTCGTTCTTTAGTCAAAAAAAAAAAGCAGAACATTTCTTTACATGACATTTATGGCACTTGGCAGACGCCCTTATCCAGAGTGACTTACGTTTATGTCATTTAAACAACTGAGCAGTTGAGGCTTAAGGGCCTTGCTCAGGTTCCCGACAGTGGCAGCTTGGTGACCTTCTGACAACTCATGACCTTCCTGTCAGTAATCCAGTGTCTGATATTTTAAGCCGTGAGCTGCTTTCATCAAAACATATCATTTCCACACTTGGACCATATGAACCAAACTGTATATAGACTTTGATACAAAATGCACTCAATTACTACTTCTTCCTAAATTCATGAATGCCTCTCTGAAGGCATCACCAGCAACATTCTTCAACTCATATTTCAGGCATTTAGTTAAAAAAAAGTCGCCGGGGAAAGCACATTGAACACGTCAGATAGCTGTGCAACACGGGCAACGTTCCCAGTTGTTGTTTCTGTGTTGATAACTTCTGAATCACAAGAGATATTGCAAATCTGTCTGGCAATCGATTTCTGAGACAATTCTGGTCTTCTTTGATATGCCACATGACCACCTTGCCCTTGGTCCAATATGGTGGCTTTCAAGATGGCGTCCATGTTAAAAAAAGCTCTCACCCATGACTTGCTGGAGTATTCAGATACACCATTTTCTTTTTCGCTTCTGAAATAAAAGGGTGTCCTGAGACTTTTGACTCACCCTGTATACACCTGAAATATGACAGATTATGAAATATGACTGGTTTTGACTAGCAGAACGGCGACATTTGCACTGAAGTGTGCGTGTATTTAATGCACAAAATATAAATGTAGCTGTTGTTAGTGCTGTATATGTAAGTCCTGGGTTATCAGTGAGAGGAAGTGACTGAATAATGCAACTACAGTGAATTTAGTGGCACATACAGTGTTGGGAAGGCAAAATACAGACCACACAGTCAGCATTACATCGAGCTTCAGCAGACTTCTGCTTCTGTCTTTTCATTTTTTCCAGATTTCAGTGTACCGTTGCAGTAGGAAGTCACATGATTAGACATGGAACAAGACGTTACCCTTATTTTTTTGCAATGCAACACAAGTCTATGCACATTACAGTTTTTCTCAGTGGCTCAAATGCATTTCTTGAAACAGTAATCCATTTTTTTTTTTGGACTCCGAGTGCAAATCCTACAACAGTAGAAGCATTTCTCACAGCACCGTATCACCCGTGCCAAAGAAGCTGAAACGCTCCAAGCGTTAGCCGCATACACTGAACTGAAGTCCCAGAAAAACTGGTATACATAGAAACGCCATCTGTGCACGTCATTGGTTGTGTCCGCCGGTGCGTATATAAAGCGACAGACATCTACGGATCTTGTAGAGCAGTTTTCACTGTGAGGACGGCGAACATTTCAGAGGTAGGAACAAAGTTTGGATTTTGTGGTGCACCCTCTTGTGAGTACAAGAATTACAGCATGGCTGTAAAAAGACTCTGGGTGAACGTGAGCAGCGTCGGCTGGCGAGGATTGTTTCACGTGATAGGTGTACAACACTGCCTCGAGTAACATCAGAATTCAGTGCTGGGGCCTCGATAAACATCAGCGTGATGACTTTGCAACGTTCCCTCCAAGATCCCGTAGTGGACCTACCAAGTATACCAGTTTTTCTGGTACTTCAGCGTACATCAAAGCACATAAAGTCAGTCAATCACTACAACACAGTCACCAAATGGAGATTTGTTATCATTGTGCAAATACTGATGATATGGTATTAAATGATAACTATATGTATGTATCAGAATTGGACTGCTGAATATATAAAACGATTGTTGTCCCCCTCCACACACACATATGTGGAAATACATACAAACATAATCGACCACAATCTCACCACTTCATCGACATCACACCCTTCTGAGATAGCGAGGGAAAAAACCTTCTTGGATGTCGCAGCTCCCCTCTGATGTCCCAACAACCAGCATTTATAGCTTCAAGTAATGGCCTCCTATTGTGGCGCTGGAGATCACACACCTTCCACCGCCATGCTGAGTAGAAATCCTCAATAGGATTGAGGAATTGTGAATAGGGTGGGTGGAACTCCATTGACAGCCGTGGGTGGACATCAAACTATTCCCCGACAAGATTAGAGTGGCATTGCTCCAAATTACCACGTAGTCTGGCAAGTAGGAAAGGCCTCTAAGAAATCAAGAAGACATTGTGTGCTGTACGGACGAAAGGTTGGAACACGGTGGGTGACAGCATCTTCTCAGACGGCAGCACGCATGGCTACGTTTCCCCCCACGTTGACCTGTGATGTCCCTGCCACAAATTTGTTCAGATTGAATACCGCCTCATCCGCATACACGAAATGTGTGCGTGATCTCACTTGCCTCTAGCTCCATCACTCTGTGCAAACCTCACAAATCCAACATAGTTCACATCAAACCAAAGTAATATTGGATTCTTTTATCGTAACATCAATCAGTACACGTATATTCCACATGTCATTGCTTGGTCTGAAAGTACACTCAGACACAGTGAAACAGAGGACGCAAGGAGGTAAAGCCTCACCTGCACATACACACGTCTCATCTCAGCCCTTGCACTCTTTCATTATTCCTTTCAAAAGGAGCTGGGCACGCTTGTTTCATTGATATCGCACGCCTCTTGAGAACTCTATCTATGTTGGAGACGCTCAGAGAGGTAGTGTTATGGAAGATGACATCATCTTGCAGTACAGGCGCTCTCTTGAAGTGTAACTGCATTGATTGCTCTTACTGGGTTGATTATTTCAGTTTCCTGTTCTGTGGCCACCAGCATGGGGCAGTGGTACATGTCTAAAACATGAAGTATATATACTGAGGCTGTACAGTAGAGTCTGAGATTCCATACACCTGTTTCCTTTTGTGTTATGGATGCAACAGAAGACCAGCTGGGCTGAGGCTGTACCCTTCCACCAGCTTTAGCCGTATATAGGCCATGGTTAACAACCGTGATAGTGGTCCGGATGTCAGGGCAAACATTCTGCCACTTTTCCCTCCTCCTGCCTGTGTGTGCTTCTCTCCCCTTTACTGTTCCACCATGCACACAAAGACCTCTTCCTCTTGCATGTCCAGGTACTTACCTAGATCTGACTGCGAATTCACAGTCGAGTGAGGATTCATCACCAGTGTAAGAAAACAGCAATAATGAAGCAATGACCAATTGCAGTAATGCTTCTAAACGATTATGAAAAGCTGCACTATACAGTAGAAACATTTTGTACTGTACATATAAAATGCCTGGTTGTTATTTCAACTGAAGACCTACCCACATTTGTTTTGTTTTGTTTGTGCTTCGTTAACACACACACACACACACACACACACACACGCACACACACGCACACACACGCACACAGGGCCACCGCTGGATCGCTTTCTGTAGCCCGTGTGAGAATGACCGCAGCAAGACGCAGAGGAAGAAAGCGATCCCGGAGAAGAGCAAGAACAGTCGCGTGTGAAGAAATCAGAGCTATAATAATCAATCCTGTGGTACGCCGTGGTCTGTCCCTGAGGGAAGCGGGTCTGAGGATTTAACCGAACTTGCTTAGAGTAAAGCCTCCACAGTGAGTGTACAGTCACACCGCTTCAGGAGCGCCAGAGATCAGCACGAAGCAGTTGTACACCGTCTCTCCGAGCGTGTCCAGGATCTCCGATACACAACAACACACAGCGACGACAACAATGTATTTCCTGTGAGAGTTTGTGCAGTTTGTGACGTGCAGTACCAAATTCACTGAGTCATGGAGCTTGAATCCAGTGAAACAGAGGCTGGAGTCAACTTGGCTAAACTGCCACGGAAGTCATGTGATCAGGAAAAGGGCAGCTACAGATGTTCCAGGGCAGAGGGGGGATAACATCAGCATGTGTGCTACAATATCTGGTAATGAACTGCAGCTGCGTGAATCCAGCATCGGCCGGTACGATACAGCACGCTGTATGGCTTTGCTTAATGAACCGCAGGACGGTGTGTCCTTTTACCACTCCTTCCAGGTACAGAGCGGATATTCCTGCGCGGTTATTCTTTCCTCTACTCTGCACGGAGGCGTAGCGTCTATAAGCACCTCCCACTTGACTTCATGACTTAAAAAACGCCGTGCAGTGAAGCGCGGCGGCGGCTTGCAGCACTTAGAGCAGAAGATTGTGAAGGACGACTTCACGTTATCATAAACACTTGAAAAGAGGCGCCCTAGTTAGGTGACATACCAAGATTCGGAAGGCTGCGTAAGAGATCCTCGTCCTGGACCGATTTACCGCACCGTCTCAAGGATCCTTGTCAGAAACGGCCATCCCATCATTCCGTTTCCCCAGAGGGCAGCTTTGAGCTTTACCTCCATACTAAAATAGAAACAGGTTCAGGTAAACATTCATACCTTACACGACGAGAGAAGGTGTTTTACGCCAGCTGTCTGAATTTGAGGGCTAATTATGCGAGTCGCTGCCCGTCTTTTTCAGCCGTTCTTTCCTGTTTAAGTGGCACAGAATCTAACTCGTATCTAATGTTAGAATTCAAACATGGGATCAGTAAAGCCTGGTGTAAACGTATTAGACTGTAGCTGGGCAACAGCAGCCTGGAATGTGTCCGGGATAATCCAAAAATCCCCAAAATGACAAATGTGCATTATTATCTATTTGCATCATTTATGTAAGATGATGCATGAATAATCGTCACCCAGGCAGTAATCTGTACATCTGGGAAATGTTCTACTCTCTCTGTTTGTCCAGCAAGCTTCATTTCTGACCCATGTGACAGGGAACTTCTACTGCGTTTTACGTGGTGATTCAGAGATACAGATGGATTGTAGACGCACACGTGTGAGGAACTTTGAGGAACGGCTTTGTGTTCGTCTGTTCTTCACACGCAAGTGGCTGTAGTAAATGAAACTGATTCATCTGTAACGCGCCTATAGAAGCCTAACACAGCTACAGCAGCTTTTCCTTATCTCTCTTCCTATCGCACAAAAAACAGTGTCTCCTTTCCTCAGTTTTCCTGGCAATAAGCACTTTTCTTTTCCTCTCATCCTTGTCTGCATAACTCGTCTCTGCAGCAGCTCAGCTCCAAGCTCTGCTCTAGTTCTACATGTTTCAGCCCAGGAGGCTGGCTGTGTAGGTGTGTGTGTCACGTTCGGTGGATAAGCGCTACATCGGCATTGTGTGATGCCTCACACACTTCCCTTTCCAGGGAATCATGCTGCAGAATTAGCAGTGCTCTCTCTCTCTCTCACACTCTCTCTCTCTCTCTCTCACACTCTCTCTCTCTCTCTCTTACACTCTCTCTCTCTCTCTCTCTCTTTCTCTCTTACACTCTCTCTCTCTCTCTGTCTTATCATTCCATAATTTACTAATGAACTAATCATAGATCTGTCACACAATGGTCTCCACTGGGCTTCAGGACACGGCGTCCCATCTTCTCGGTCGGAAAACTGATCCCGGACCGCGTTCGTTATAATGATGAGCATAAACCATGCCTGATCCCAGGTCAGTACTCCACAATCAGGTGCACTCCGACATTAAAATGTAAAGCCTCACTTATTGTCGTGCTGAGTAACTGATCCCGAGTCAGCGGCTGAGACTGAATGGGAGCCTCTGTGTGCTGCACTTTTAGCATTCACATCCAGGTTCCTGAAGAAGCCTCTGTCTACACACTTGGCGTTGGTCCTCGTCACAAGAGAAGCAGTGGAAAGGAAACCTGTGATAGGAATGAGTTTAGAACTCCTTTCATGAAAACAGGTAGGATTTAGTAGCTCAGAAAGGGCGAGACCACGGTTAATGTTTCATATTCCATATACGCGTGTCTAAAACAATATCTTTCAGCACTTCTGGACTGTGTGAAATTCCTCAGTGCAGCTCCTCAGGTTTATTTATTTCTGTTCGATTTATATTTCACTCAGCTGCTGTACACTGACTGTTTATATATTATATTATATTTTTATTATATTTATATTTCACTCTATCTGCCTGTCTATCTATCTGTCTGTCTGTTTTATGTCTATCTATCTGCCTGTCTATCTATCTATCTGTCTGTCTGTCTGTCTGTCTATCTGTCTACCTGTCTGTCTGTCTGTCTGTCTGTCTATCTATCTATCTGTCTGTCTGTCTGTCTGTCTGTCTGTCTGTCTGTCTGTCT
>JANCOA010000001.1:3552263-3564475 GCA_024363135.1 Leptodoras oyakawai | reverse complement strand
GCCCCCCTCTGTCTATACTGTATGAAATCAGTTGCTATAAGCCCTTCGATCTGTCGTTCCCCCATGTGGAGGGATGATACATACAGCAGTCGGTGTTGGAGCAGCATTACACCGGCAGACTCGGTGTGTAAGGTACACGGCGCAGCGCTGACCCGGGATCAGTTCAGGCCACACGCGCGTATGGCTGGATTAAAAATAAGAACTGATCCTGGATCAGTTAGCAGTGCAGCACAGTGCCTGTGTGGATGAATAATGCAGTGCAGTGAGAGCCATGCGGATTATGATGTGTTGGCCACAGGCAGACCCCGAGGCTGGTGTCAGTCTGAAAAGTGCACAACTCCGAGGCTCGAGTGTACACACACACACACACACACACACACACACACACACACACACACACACACACAGAGTACCAGATGCTCATTTATAATGCACAACATCTTCACAAATAACAAAGATGCCTGTATATCCGAGTAGTGCAATGAGGAACTGGTGTGTTCCAGGAATTAATGTTGTCTCATTGCTCTTTAACTGAGGACAAAGCACTCAGAGGTGCGCATGCTGTCTTGGAGGAAGTTGGCAAATAAATTCCTGTGACTTTATGTCCTCATTCTCATGCACCGTCTCTCTCTCTCTCTCTCTCTCTCTCTCTCTCTCTCGTGTGTTCTCTTTCTGTGTCTCTCATCTGCTCCCACATGAGCCCACTCTCCTGTCTTCCATCCTTGTATTTTTTTTTCCATCATAAGCATTTCACAGGTTTATCCCACACTTCCCAGACTCCTTATGACTCAAAACCGTGTGTGTGTGTGTGTGTGTGTGTGTGTGTGTACACATGCATGCATGATGGAAATTGACAGAGAGATGCGTCAGGGTCTGATGGGGGAATTTTTCTCCTCGTGATTACAGCAGGATTCTCGGTGTCAGGGATGATACCGGAGGAATGTAAGGACGAAAAAAAGAGAGAGAGAGTGGAAGATTTTTTTTTTAAAAATCAGGAAAACACTAGAGGTTGCATGAAACATGGATAACATCTGAAAACGAAAGGCAGCGTACGAACACAAACACCGAGCGTGTGTTTCTGCGAGAGCATGCGTGTAACGGAGGAGATTGTGGTGCCAGAACACGTCTCTCGGAGCAGACGCTCAGCCAGCCTGCTCATTCATAAATGATCTGAACCGATTGATTGTGCCGCAGAAAAACACCAGAGCTGTCTAGATAGATATCACGCTGCGCTGACGTGCCAAAACACAGGCGAGGACTTCAGAGGGAAAACGCGCCGCTGCTTCTGTTGCATCAGGCCGCGTTGCCGCTGTCAGTCTAGACACCTTTCAGCAGCCAGGATCGACCTTGATATGTAATGCGGCTGTCGAAAGTGCTTTAAATATACCGTGGCGTCTCGTAAATAGTGAATTTGGGTGTCTATAAGGATTAGCTTCGCTCGATTTAACGAAAGCATTTCCAGTATTACATAAACGCAGAGATCTGGCTAAGCAAGAACTACTCTCACATCTTCAGTGTCGGTGTTTTGATGTCTTTTCTCAACCCCATGTAAAATCAGATGAAGCAGTAAAGCTACAGGGTTCGACCGAGTTCCACAGACCAGCCCACGAAGTCATATTTCTATTCTTAATACAAATTACGAATAATGTAGGATATTGTATACATCAGAGATATGTCAGATACCTGAAAAAGAAAAAACCACACAGGATTTTTGGCTTGGGCCCCTTGACGGTGTTTACATCGCTCCTGTCAGTCAGGTAGACGTTTAGTCACAGCCCTGAAGGCACGTCCTTTATCTTTACCGCTCAGAAGAGTAAACATGGCAGAATCTGGTGCAAAATGGCAAACATTGCGACATACTGTTCTGCCAAAAGAAAAGCTGAATGACAGCAAAGGAAATGCATCATCTGTGCGACTCCTAACAATGCCACAGCCGTGCGTGGTCAGAAGTCACGCTTGGCGGTGCTGAGGCATACTCTCACTCACCTGTCAATCACAGCAAGGCTGATCATGGCTGTTTGTGAGCTCATGTATGCAGAAGAGGGCGGATAGCTCTTTCCTCCTAGCGCGTTAACCTGCAACCTTGTTACGCATCAGTTTATTGGTGTGTTCGTATCTCAGGAAATTATAGTAAACTTTATCACAACTGACCAAGTACAGACCTTGGTAGCTACTGGACCTGCATACATGGAGCACAAATTCTCCCCAATACACTTTAGAACACTTCATAAAAGATGCATGAAATTGAAATTTTGAAATGTAAGAGATACTATGTAGGTAATTTCACAAGCTACACCCCCCCACACACACACACGCGCGCGCAACGATGATACACTGTAGAACTACTCGCACTGCCACTTCCTCCGTCTCATCCTCTTGTACGTTAATGCATGCAACACGTGCACAGAGAGCATTACCCCGGTTTGATTGGCAGGTTACACGGCTTCACCCACCATCTCCAATTCGTTATCAGTCATTCAGAGTGAGCACAGAGTCCCCGTCCTCTCCCATTTCCTTCGCCCTATTTTCCCGTGCGGGTTGCTCCGGTGTGTGAGCCGTTAGTATTCTCTCCTTCGACGCCCACTCCGTGTAGAATGTAATGTGAAAGTCAGGCTAGCGAGGGAAGCGTACCCGGGCTAGTGGTTTACACTAGAACACATCGATCAGACGCTTTCTCGCAGCGCGTTAGTCATTAACGCACCTGCACGCATCACTCGCAGGTACCCAGGATCATTATACAGATTGTTTTGCTGTATTTTATCATCGGCAAATGCGCTTCACCTCGGAGAAACGTGCTGCGCTTGAATTACAAACTTCACAGCACTGTTTTCTGCGTGTTAAATAAGTTTTAGTGCATTGCCCTAGGATTTTAACTCCGTCTTATCATGATGATGATGATGATGATGATGATGATGTGTGCGTGACTATATGTATGTGTGTGTTAATTTCATGCTCATGAACACAGTAGATGCATCATTAAACATATTCTATAGGATTGGTATCGTGGGTGGCTCAGTTTAATGCAGCACATGAAGACAGTTCCAGCAGCTCTTCAGCAGTAAAGACTTTATTTATACCTGGTGGGAAGTTGGTTGCTGAGCATGATGACCACTTTCTTTGTCAGCATAATATATGTCAAATGAACAGCACGCAACTAGAGCAGGATGGATGTGAATAAAGCGCTATAAAGAACCTGCATTACACGTCATGTTGGTCATCTAGAACAGATCCTATTACTCACTGACTGAACACGTGACTCTCTGATTGACTGGAATGAATGAATCACTCACTTACAGAATCTTTGCATTAACTTTGAATTACAGACTCACTTCCTGACTCACTCACTGTCTAGCTGGTTCACTGACTGAGTCACTCACTGACTGGGTTATTGACTGATGAAATAAATGAATGAATCACTCACTGCTTGACTGACTGACCTAAAAAAAATGACTGACACTGAATTACTAACTGACTTAATCACTGACTGACTGATCTGTTTCCTGAAAAACTGACTAAATGAGTAAATGAACAGATCACTTTGCATTAACTTTGAATTACAGAATCACTGACCGACTTTCTCACTGTCTAACCGAGTCACTGACCGAATAAGTGAATGACGCATTGACTAACCAAATCAGTCATGGACGGGATTACTGACTGATTAAATAAATGAATAAATGAATGAATCACTCACTGCATGACTGACTGACTAAAAAAAATGACTGACAGAGAATTACTAACTGACGTAGTGACTGACTGACTGATCTACTCCCTGAAAGACTGACGAAATGAGTGAATGAATGAATCACTCATACAGAATCTTTGCATTAACTTTGAATTACAGAATCACTGACTAACCGAGTCACTGACCGAATGAGTGAATGACACATTGACTAATCAAATCAGTCATGGACGGGATTACTGACTGATGAAATAAACGAATAAATGAATAAATCACTCACTGCTTGACTGACTGACTAAAAAAAAAGACTGACAGAGAATTACTAACTGACTTAATCACTGAGTGATCCACTCCCTGAAAGTCTGACGAAATGAGTGAACGAATGAATACAGAATCTTTGCATTAACTTTGAATTACAGAATCACTGACTGAATGAGTCACTGACTGACTGAGTGAATCGCTCATTGACTAACCAATCAGTCATAGACTGGATTACTGACTGATGAAATAAATGAATGAATCACTCACTGCTTGACTGACTACCTAAAAAAAACTGACTGACAGAGTCGACTCACTGACTGAAGGGATGAATCACTGACTGATCCCTGACTGATGAAAGAAGCACTTTTCTTTTTTGCAGAATCTTTGCATTAAATTTGAGTTACAGAATCACTGACTGACTTTCTCCCTGACTCACCGCCCAACTGATTCACTGACCGAATGAAAGAACGACTGAACTGACTAAACACTCACTGCTTGTCTGAGTAGCAAAAAATAACGACTGACACTGGATTACTGACTGACTTAATCAGTGTCTGAACTGCTGACTCACTGTCACTGTGAAATAAATGAATGAATCACTCACTGCTTGACTGACTACCTAAAAAAAACTGACTGACAGAGTCGACTCACTGACTGAAGGGATGAATCACTGACTGATCACTGACTGATCTACTCCTTGAAAGCCTAACCATATGAGTGAGTAAGTGGATGAATGACTCACTTATATAGAATCTTTGCATTAACTTTACAGAGTTACAGAGTCACAGACGGACCCGTTCACTATCTAACTGATTCACTGACTAAATACATGAAGGACAGAATGAGTGACTCACTCTCTGACTCACTCACTGACTGGGTTATTGACTGTTACAATACAATATTATTGAATATTGTAGATTTTACACAAGACAGCCGTTAAGTAGATAAGATGTAAAGGGTCATTTTTTTCCAGTCAGCTATAAATGATGGGTATTATGCATTATATAACATTATATAATGTGATTCTCCTGAGGTTTTATGTGGAAAAACTCCAAAATTGAGCCAGCACCAGAAACATCACATGTTCTCGCCATAGAAACGCGCTGTACAATCTCAGGTAGAGTCCAGCACAGCTTGCTAAACTGCCCTGGTGCCTCGTCGCTGGCCAGGCTGATTTTGGCTGGAGCTCTGAGCTGGATTAGCGGCTCCTCGCCTCTGGCACGGATTTCCCTGCCGTCCCTCCTGACTGCACTCTGCTCCCGCTGCTGAGTAAATGTGTGCACCGAGCTCCATCTGTGCTCCGGCTCCGGCGGTCACCTCCCATCATAAATCACCATCATGCGAGAGACGGAGAGCCGCGCCGACCAATCAGCGGCATCGCTGCCGTTAACCTGAGAGGTTTTATTGGTCTGTTTGGCTCAAGGTGATCTTGAGACAGGGAGTCTGCTCTTTGCTGCCAGTGGCCTGGCCTGGGCATAGCAGGGGATGCTGGGTAATGAGGTGATGTGATTGATCAGGTGTCGGTCCAGATGACTGGAGATATATGCAGGCCAAACTGCTGCCACTCATCTGCCAGAGCGCTCTAACAGCCAAGTGATTTTGACGTGCATTTGTGTGTGTGTGTGTGTGTGTGTGTGTGTGTGTGTGTGTGTGTGTGTGTGTGGTTGGGGGATTGGGGGCATTTTGCTGGTCCCCATAAGGAAGTAAACAAATTAGAAGAGCCAAGTTTCCTTTTTATTACGGAGGTTGAGGTTAGAGTTAGAGTTAATAATTATGTCAGTGAAAGGTCCTCACTAGTATAGCAACACAAACGCATGTAAGGGGGGCGGGGTTACCACAGAACTGTTATTAACACCTTACACAATTTATAAAACGATTCTCATCAGCGAAACCAGCGTGTTATTTATACAAGCGTTCTCACTTTCCCTCTTGTTGCTGCCATGCCTTTCATATTTATGTCCTCACCTTTATGTTCCACCGTCATCTGGGTTCTCGCGGTTCCGGGCGCGTTCGTGTGTTCTCGCCGCACTGAGCATTCGTCAGCCGTCTTCCCCCAAGCAGTCGTATCCGGGCTGTACGGTGAAGATGTCGTCCCGGGTGAATAGAAGTGATGGAGATTACATTCATGGCTGGATGCGGCGTCTCGGTATTCACCCTGTGACACGCAGACAGAGCCTGATTTCAGATCAGTGGACCCAGAGGATTGTGGGTAGTCTGAGTGTGTGGAATATACAGCGAATATAGAGATGGAAAAGAAGCAGTGCGAGGAGGAGGAGGAGGAAGTCGAAGGGAACGGAGTACGCCGGCTACACGTACGTGTGCAGAACGGCGAAGGGAAAGACTCGTCGTAACGCAAGTACACGCGGACAAATTAAAGGAAAAACATTTCTTTTCTTTCTAGCATGATTGTCATCGACTTGATTGTTCGCTTAGAGAGAAGCATCACTGTTAGGAGAATCCATACAAAGCTCCTAGTGTGATGGGCGTGGCCTGATCCAGGATGACTCCGCCCCACCACCGACTGAATCGGTGTCCTGAACCTCACTTCTGCAGTTGAGATGCTCATGAATCTAAACAGATCAGCGCTTAGGGTTGTATTTGATTGCGTATAAATGAACTGGTGTACCTCCGGTGGTCTGTAGTTTTATAGCTCTTAGAGGGAAGACCTCGGATTTTAGGGTATGGGTACTTTTGCGTAAAAACAATGTGGTTTGGGTCAGCATATCTCAGTCAGGTGTTACAATGACAGGGAAAGCATGGAATATCATGTCGCTGAAGTCGCTGTGCTGGAGTTACTGCTAGAAGCAATTAATCAACACGTTCTGACCAATCACAACTGAGAATGTAACACCGCTGTGATCTGAAACGTCATTCAGAAACCGAACACAGATAAAGACGAGGTACAGGAATCTACAGAAGGATATCCGTCATTCCTGTTTGTACTGAATGGCTGGTTTATGTGTGTTTTCGATGCCAGCCTCTGTTCCTCTCTATCTCTCCCCCTCTCTCTCTCTCTGTCTCTCTCTCCCTCTCTCCGAGGCTCTGTGCAGAGATGAGATAGGATGTTTTTCTGCGGGTTTTCCTGCTCCCACGGTCCCTTTCGCCAAACCCATCAACAGGTCGCAAATTGGACCTATTCACAGCGACAACATGAACAGAGCTCCAGCTGTTCTGTAATCTCCAGCCCCATTGTTTTTCTCCGCTGCCTCCTCAATACCTCCATGGGCAGTTTTTATTTCTCTTTTATGGAGGTTAATTGAGTCTTTCGACCCCATGCGTTTTTCTCGCCGCTTGTATTTCCCCTCACTTCCACACACAACACAACAGGAATCACAGGGATGAAATTGCTTATTAGCAATTACAATAGGCTCGGAATTTCGTACTCGGGTTCAGATAATCTTTTATCTGTCTCGGATGAGGTTCGGTCTCTTTGGGCGGGAAAAAAAAAAAAAAACTACGCAGAAGTCTATTTCCTGTCGAGCGAATCCTGTTCAGCGCCGGAAATCAGAGATTAGCCTTATTGTCCTGTACGGCTGGACACTACGGTTAGAGCGGCAGATAAATTATTCCTGTGATTGACCCAAAGCGAGAGCCTCCAGGGCAGTTATCAGGAGGCGTTGGTGTTTTATAATCAGTCGATATTTCAGCGTTTCACTCGAGGGCATGGAAGTGTGTTTGCACCCTTGATTCTAACTAGCTTCCTGTTTCAAGAGGCTCCGCTTCCTCGCTTCAGGAGGCTTTCCGAGAGCTTTGCGACGCCCACCGGCTCAGCACCTGGGTTCACAGGGGCTCACCTGGGTTAATCTGGATCTAATTATGCAGTTGGGGAAGCGCTGGACCTCAGGGGAGCGTGTGGGTGTTCTTTGGTTTAGCAAACGCATGCAGAGCGCTACTGCGTGTACGTACATGCGCTTCTGTTAGGTCAACAGAAAGAATTTGGCCCAATATCCATCCAGGAATAATTACGAAGGGCACAGGTATGTGTGTGTGTGAGGGGGGGGGTGGATTTGCACCTGTGCCGATGCTCTGGGCTTGAATATAGGAGGATAAGATAGTGGAGTAAATCTCATTTCCATGCAGTTGCCTTGGAGATATTGGGATTTGTTCAAGTCAGAACAGAAATTTCCAATCAGGTCAGCGTGTAAGCGCTCAGACTGAAGGTTCAGTTACACAGAAAAGTAGACTTTCATGAGTAACGTAGTAGCGCAGGATCTGGTATAGCATGCTGTAGTGTGAGGTTTAGGTTTCTGATCCTATTGGATTGTCTTATTGTTCCATCACATAGCATGGTGTTACTGGTTAGACCAGCTAGTGCTGAATATCCCAGTGACGCCTCGGACTACAGGTGCAACAAGATGAGCAGCAGTTTCACTATTATTCAGGTTTATTCAACAATCCAGAGCCACAGTGTTGCTACAAACCAATTAATGCCTCAAAAAAGTTGTTACAGAGGCGTGTTTACCGCTGGGTCACATCGCCTTTTCTTTTAATGATACTTTTTAATCGTTTGGGAATTGAACAGACTCATTGTTGCAGTTTTGTAAAAGGAAAGTTCTTGCTGAGTACGAGACCTGAGCTGCTGAACAGTCCGTGGTCGCTGCTGTCTGATTCTCTTCATACAGTTTCAGTAGGAGACAGACCTGGACTGTAGGCAGCCCTGTCAAGCCACACTGCTGTACCTGGTGCAATGAAATAAACATGGAGTTCCTGGAAAACAGGATTTGTATTCCTCTCCTCCAAAGATTTTTTTTTTTATCATAAATGACTGAATTAATGACAAATCATCTGTTTGGCTGCACTGCAGAAAAAACCTGTGGGCAGCTTTTAATGACGCCAGGAAGTAATCGCGATCGTTTCCAGGTTTCGTATGCGTGTGTATTTGTAAAACCTGACATTTTTAACGACGGTACAGATTTAAATCCACGTGTACGGTGGGACTTCGTCTCCTCCTGCTACGGAAATCTGCATACGGACGGGTTAGCGGAGCACGGATCTGGTGTTTTACAGAAACAGGAGCGTGTCGGATTAAACAGAGTACAGCTCTGCAGTAATGAATTCCCTGTGTGTCGTTCCTGTTTCATTTATTCAGGGAAGAATCTCTTCTCTCTCTCTCTCTCTCTCTGTATCTCTCTGTCTCTCTCGGTAAGAGCCTTTCGCTGTTAGAGACGGGAGGAAAGCTAACGGAGGTGAAATTGCTTTACTGAAGGTTAAAATTGCACTCGGTGTTTTTGCAACGACAAGCACGTTTCGGCATTATCTTCCTCGGAGCCGCCGGGCTCGGAGGCACGGACGTACGCGCCGGCGACTCCTTCTTTCCTTTTTTAAAGATGAGATCTATAAACATTAACAAAGAACAAAAAGGTATCGCTGTGAGCATCTGTGCTTAACACAGAGACGCATATGGCTCATACTTTCCCTGGCAAATCGATGGAAATTGCACGTCAAGATAAAATGGCGTTTGAGTGGAGAGCGGTTTTAGGTTAAACGTTGACGTTTATTTCGCACGTTCACCAGGAAAGCGAAACGTAGGAACGGGCGCCGAGAGAGTTACCCGAACGAGAAGGGGGTTGTCAGATTCCTTAGGGATAAAGTGAAGCGTTTATAAGCCCCGCCTCTCCCACCGACTTTTTAAAATCCTGAGCCATAAGAAATAAATAAAGAAGAGGTCCAGGCGTTCCCCGGCAGGCGCTCCGGGCACTCGTTCAGAAGGAAATTGATCTCCGACGCTGAAGTTTCCCGCCTGAGACTTCAGCCTTTCACTCTACAACAATGGCAATCAATAACACCCTCCTGTAAGAAATAAAGTTCCACTAATCAAATCATTTCTCCCTCATTTTTTTCTCCTCCTCCCTCCTGTGTCAGTCGCAGCACTCACTGCTCTCTGAGCAGGGTGTTATTTTCACTCTTCCACCGTGTCACCTTGCTTTCTCCTACTGGTGTGGCAACACCTTCGTTTCTCTTCCTTGCAGGATTGTTCGAACGAGCACATCATGTTGCGCTGAAAACTAAACCTCCTTCTCAACGTCTTCTTCTTCTTCTTTTTTTATCCAGCGTTCAAACCTGTGTTGTCACGAGTTTCCCACTTTTCCTGCTTTGCTCTCCTGGGTGTTAAGCGACTGCTAATGTTGTTGCTTGTGGGTTAGAGTGTCTTTATAAAATAAAAAAAAAACGGCAGAACCGGAATACTCAAATCGTTATTCGAACCTTGTGTTGAAATAAACGTTCATGGTGTACCGAATTAATGTGGAAGCTCTGGTGGAGAGGTGGATAGTTGATGGTGTGTGGTATTTATCTTCCCTGAAGAAGGCATGAAAACGTCATACCGGGTTTCAGAGACAGTTTATTAAGTATGAGAGCAGCGAGACTTCACTCGACACAACTTCCCAGACAATAGCAGTTGGAGAACCCGGGCTACAACCTCGAACAGTTCATCCTGCGCACATGTCCACCATCACTCTCCATCATCTCTCTCTCTCTCTCTCCGTCTCCCTCTCTCTGGCTCGCACACATGCGCACTGCACCACCCTTCACGTGACCGTTACAATCGCTAAGGTTACGGTGAAAGCTAGGAGATTTAGTCAACGTTCCATGCCCAGAGAAGTGCACGTGGAAAAGGAAAAGTGCATTACGCAGAGGGTCAGTGCAGGGAGGAAGCTCATACAGCTGCAAGCTGCAGCACTTCACCTCAAACACAGGAAACACGCCCATATAAGGAAAGCGTGACACACAACAAGACTGTAAATAAACCGTACACGTTTGTCCATTGTCATGTATACTTGTATACACAGTATGTATACACAGACACACACACACACACACACACACAGACAGACACACACAGACACACACACATGCACACACACAGACACACACACACACAGACACACACACAGACATTGCATTACCGTTACCAAGTGGATACAGCGTATATAGAAATGGACAAAAAGTATACATGACAATGGACAAACGTGTACGGTTTATTTACAGTCTCGTTGTGTGTCACGCTTTCCTTATATGGGCGTGTTTCCTGTGTTTGAGGTGAAGTGCTGCAGCTTGCAGCTGTATGAGCTTCCTCCCTGCACTGACCCTCTGCGTTTCTGCGAGCGCCGTCTTTTTTCAGGCGCACGTTGTGTTTGTGCACACTTTCTTTCTGTTTATCTTTTCGCTCCAGCGAAAGAGAAGAAGCGAAATTGAGGTCACGACATCGCTTCCCCGTTTAATCTGAGCGTCTAAAGAGGGCCGGTATTCGGCCACGTCGGCTACGAGTCGTGATGATTTCCAGCCCTCCATGCGCTGCTGGTGTAGTTCGTGCTTATGCTTGTGATTAATCCTCTAAATGCTTTCGTTTTGGTTTCGCTTTAACTTCTCTCTCCACGTCTGCCTTGTCATTGGTTTATCCCTTGCCTGTTTTGTTTTTTTCTCCTGTATTCTCCCTGTGCATGTCGACAAGCTTAGCATGAGAGAGAGAAACAGAGAGAGAGAGAGAGAGAGAGATAAAGGCATTGAAGCCCAACTGTAAAAAAAAAAATGAGAGAAAGTCAAACATCTACACCTGGACATCTTCCATCAGTTTCACTTTTACACTTCAGCCCTCCTGGTTTGCGTTTGACCCTCCTTCTGTCTCTCCATGACGTCCCTCCCCATGACTTCTCTCTGCTTAGTTCCCCACACAGCCCATGAAACATTTATCTCCCTCCTCTGAGCGCTCAGAAACACGACGAGTGGCTACCTGCGAGGGTTCTGCATCAGTCAGCGGTGTGGGAAAATCTAGATGAAAGAGTGATGAAAGCGAGTGGAAAGAGTGCACCGGCTGGGCCGATTTGGCCACGCATCAGGAAGCGTTCATGCAGCGAGGCTAGCGCAGCAGAGAGCGCAAAAACACACACACACACACACACACACACACACACACACACACACACACACACATGCACGCCGACTCCAAATGCATTGTGTTCCTCTCATTCTGTCATCCCCCTCTCTCTCTCTCTCTTCTTCTCCTTCTTTTTCCCCCTGCTGTCTCTCCTCTCTTCTCTCTCCTTTATTATTTTACTCTCCCTCATAAACAGCGTCTCCGCATTAAGTGGATTAGGGCCAATCCGCAGGCAAGGCTTGGGCTTCTCTAATTACTGTTTTGAGATAAATGCGCCTGGCCCCTGTGTGATTATTTTTCCTGTTGCGTTGTGATCATTCTGAGCCACACACACACACACACACACACACACACACACACACACACACACACACACACACACACACACACACACAC
>JANCOA010000001.1:3478482-3489363 GCA_024363135.1 Leptodoras oyakawai | reverse complement strand
GTGTTGGTGTGTGTTGGTGTGTGCCTGTTGGTGTGTGTGTGTGTGTGTGTGTGTGTGTGTGTGTGTGTGTGTCTGTGTGTGTCTGTGTGTGCCTGTAGGTGTGTGTAGGTGTGTGTGTCTGTGTGTGCCTGTAGGTGTGTGTCTGCCATTTTCATCCATCCATTACCTTTTCAAAGGTCTAGTTTATCCAGAAATGCAAACGAGGCCAGAAATGAGTTATGCCATCATTCGCAGCTCCCTCACTAGCCCTGTTATTCATCATCCGTTATTAGCAATGTTAATTGTAGACAAAAATACTTTATGAATAATTTGGTACAGAAACTAAAGCAGGCAACAGCAATAAGAAAAAGAGAAGTACCGTGTACCACATTCTAATGAAACAGCAACCAGAACACAGGCACTTTCTCACCCCGAGTGACCCACAGATGACCGTTTCAAGATCTGCTCAAAAGTTCTGACTCAAATGACTTTGCTGCTTTAGTTTTATACTAAACTAGGAAATGCTGACATGCATTTCATTTCTTTAGCTTCAGGAAGCACTGGGCTGTTTGGGAGTGCTACTCAGAGGACTAATTTGATTAAAAGAATGAGAAATTCAGATTTCGAGTTTGGGCTTTGTACAGCGTGTGTTTGAGGTAAACATGGCTTCATGCTAGTTTGCGCCAACACGTTGTATTGAAAGTTACAAAAGTTTAGCAAATCTAGAAGTTTAGAAATCCCTTTACATAAAATCACAGGAAATGCCTCCACGTCGCTGTTGATAGATTCTCGGGACCCGTGGCGGTTTCATGCAGTCACGCTCACCATACAAGCCCAGCTGAAGAAAACTGGGTTTCAACAAGTCCAATCTGTCATCATGCACTCTAACCTCTTTCACTTCACATTAGCGCGAGTGCAAAGACAAGGCAAGTCTGAAAGCGTCACAGACGTGAGAGACAGCAGCACGTACAGGAAGATCCTCAAGATGAACCCCTGAGCAAGACAAAGTGACATGCAAAGGCAAACATCCGGGCTAATTAAAGCCTGACGTGTCATCACAGCTGAGAGAAACACGCGCGTCAGCCTCAGCGGGAGCCGTTCAACCGCTCCGGGTTAGAAAAGTTTCAGGAGGAAGAGAAAACTCCAGGAGAAATGCCGTGAGCCGAACACCTCGCGCGTGCCATCCCCACGCCACGCCTGCACTGCACAGCCGTAATAAATCATCACATTCTCTGACAACAAAAGCCTCATTGTTGAAGTGAAATCCCTGATTTCCATTTCCCCCTCTCCCCTCTCCATCTGTTTCTGTGTTGTCATCTGCTACTAATTAGCTGAGCAGGTAAAAGGAAAACAGAAGAGAGAAAGAGAGAGAAGACGGAGGATGAAGAGTGGTGAAACTTCAGTGATGGACAAAGCAGCAGAAACTGAAGACAGCTGGAAATAATGAGAGGGAAAAGTAATAAATTATAGCTGCTCCTGTGGAACTTCACTCCCAAATCAACTCTGACGCTTCCTGTCTCACTCCTTCAGCACAGGTTCACAAACCACCTGATGCACAAGACCATCATAGATCTAGTTTTTTTTTTTTTAAAGAACATGATAATAATGTTTTATTTTTTATTGTGAATTAATTCATTATCATTTTTGTAATTAAATAAGTAAATAATTTCTATTTATGCAAAAGAACAAAACCACACTTCCTTTGAGGTTCTACTGAAGGAGGCGTGGCCTCAGTGCCTCACTCCTACTGAAGGAGGTGTGGCTTCAGTGCCTCACTCCTGCTGAAGGAGGCGTGGCCTTAGTGCTGCAGTCTTAATAATTAAGGGAGGCGTGGCCACAGTGCTGCAGTCTTAATAATTAAGGGAGGCGTGTCCACAGTGCTGCAGTCTTAATAATTAAGGGAGGCGTGGCCTCAGTGCTGCAGTCTTAATAATTAAGGGAGGCGTGGCCTCAGTGCTGCAGTCTTAATAATTAAGGGAGGCGTGGCCACAGTGCTGCAGTCTTAATAATTAAGGGAGGCGTGGCCGCAGTGCTGCAGTCTTAATAATTAAGGGAGGTGTGGCCCCTGTACTAAAGTAATAATTAAGTCTCAGTGAAGGAGGCGTGTCCTTGGTACCGTGGTTGCAATGAAGAAGGTGCAGTCTCTGTGCCTCAGTCTTAACTATGGAGGTCTGGATTTATTCCCAATTTAGGAGGCATGGTCTGTGATGAAGTCATGGTGCCTGTGATGAATCAAGGAGGTGTGGTCTCTATGCCTCAGTATCGACAAAGGAGGCGTGGTCTCTGTGGATCAATACTAATTAAGATGTGGCCTCAATGCCACAGTCCTACTGACGGAGTTTATTAGGAGGAGTCTTTGACTCTAGGCTGTTTAGTGTTTGTAGATCTAAAACTTGTACTTCTTTGCATCATGTCTGATGTCAGAGTGTTTGTTCACACTCACAGTCTGTCACATTAACACCTGATTATTGTTAAAACAGCTTTAAACAAGTCTCAGTATGTGCCTTGGGGCAGAGTTGAATTATTCACTGCAGGCGTGCGTATGCAAAGAAAGTGTTTATATTCTGTCCCTGGTTGCCAGTTGATTGTGTACATGTGCGTGTGTGAGAGCGAGTGTGTGCTGTGTATCTGACAGTAATGTGTCGTGGCAGTAAATCAGAGCCACTCACATTCAGATTCCTTAAATAACTGTGTGAATAATCCCAGATCTCCCTGAGACGATGTGATCAACGCATCTCATCAGGGCGTCCTCTGGTGTGTGTGTGTGAGAGCTGGTTTTGTTAAGCAAAAGCATCCGAGAGGCAGGAGTTAATTTGGCTTGATACATTTAAATAGAACAGAACAAAGCAATACAAAAGCTGGAAGTAGGCCGAGCTGCCGTCTCTCACATGCAAAGCGCTAGGCAGAACATTTATCTCAGGAGGTGAACCTCTAGCACAACTCCCTCGATTCATTTCTGATTCATCTTTTAACTTCATACGCCTGATGTAAGTGTACAGAAACACATTGCTTAAGCTGATTTGTACTAATGACCTTTGTGTTGCTTGATGTAAGAAAACTGGCTCGGAATGCATGCATGCATGTTGTTTATGACATAAAATCTAAAAAATTAGCAAAATATGCTTCCTAAAAGTCACTTGTTAGGAATTCATTTGCAAGGAGCACTAAGTGAAGCTCTTTATCTGCTGCCGGATCTCAAATGTCATTCTCTCGGGCGCACACACTAACCCGCGGTACGAGGTGAGCGTGTGTAGTAAACAGGAAGCCGTTTGGGATTCTGTTTCGTGTTAAAAAATGCAATTTCTTTTAAATATCACTGACAGGAAAACATTAGTGAAACATTGGTGTTTATGTTAAAATGATGATTTTAGTCTGTGGTTAATCCTGTAGATGAAGAATAACCCATCAGGGGATGTTATGATGTCATTATACATGACAACAGCAGAACTGAGAAAACAATGTGTGTTGTAGAAATATTGTGGGAAGTCTGACAAACAAGTTATTTCAGGTTAGTGCTTAGATTATAGACAGCAGATTATACAAAACAGTTCCCTTATATAATCTCTCTCTCTCTCTCTCTCTCTCTCAGGCTTATTCTTATGCCAGAAACCTAAAGGAAGAGATTCACATTTGGCCGCTACAAAACACTGACACTGGAGACTCCTTCCATAAAAGTTATATATTAACATATTATGTCATTCTTGACCATAGCAATGATTCTGAATTACACAGAAGTGTCAGAAAAGCTCAGGTGAGACATTACCTCAACCCACTCCCAGCAGCTGCTTGACCATGCCTGTGTCTTATACACAGCTTTATACACCGAAACGCTTGACCACTGAAGGGAACCATGTTGTCTGCAAAGCCTTTTAATAAATATTATTTGCACTTTGAGTATGTCTTGACGCATGCTTCTTCATTCATGCTAGCACACTTCCTGCTTTGTCCTCCAGGCAGTATGGATGGCCAAAAGGGACAAATCAGTTCTTTCTCTACTAGAGGTGATATGGATAGGAAGAAGTGTCAAATAAGGCCAGGATTATCTGAGTGTTACAACGCAACATACTCCCAATGTCTGCAGGAAGTGCACTATTAAACAAGCAAACAAAACGAAAAACACTGGTACTGTTTAAATAGTTATTTTACAGATTGGTATCAGTATCAGCCAGGAATCTGTGCATGCCTGATAGCTTTGATTGACGGAGGAAGAGAAATGAGGCTGTCCTTCACCTGCAGGAACATTAACGCTCTCCTGGACGGTTGAAAGTGAAATTGAGAGACAGAAGGAAAGAGTTTGAACATCAGAAAGAGGAAAATTAAAAACATTGAAGGAATAATTGGCTTTTTTTGGCGTACGCTGACAATGTTGCCCGTTATCTCTAGAACCCCATTAACCACTGCAGGCTGTATTGACCGAAACCTTTGTAAGATTAGCCAGAGACAGCAGGGAGTTCTGGACCTCCAGTGCTCCCTGGTGAGCCTGGGGAGGAGCCAATGTGACAGCACCTGATAACAGGCCAGCCTCGGGGTGGCCACTCGCCTCAGCCGGCCGGGTTCTCCGTCCACGGGCACGTTTTCCTGGCATCACCGGCGTGTCAGACAGGATTGAGAGCAGCAGGCGTTAGGCCAGCTCGTTTCATCTGTGAGCTTTGGGTGAAGTCCAGGGAGAGATGAGAGGATGGAGAGGACAGCTCCGAGGTGTTTGTGTTCATCATGAAGAGCAAGTGGTTGTGCTCGGGGTGTCTGAGCTACTTTATGGTTATAAGGTGCTTGTTGGAATTGGAGTTGTCAGGAGTGATTTGAGGAGAGGAAGCCTGAGTGTCTCGCTGTGTAAGAGAGAAAACATCAGTATAGAAAGTGCACCATACATAATACATACCTGTCAAAAGGTAGACACGTGTCACGTGCACTCGTCGTCTCTCTCAAGTGTTCTTTAGCTTCACCTTTTGGAATAATAGTGAAAGGCATCAAGAGTATGAGATTAAAGAAGGTGTGCTCTGGTTTAAGAAGAATTTTGTTCGGGAAAAGAAATGAATGAACTCTACTCCATTGTGGGTTATTTTCCTATTTCATGCCTTACACTGAAGTACCAGAAAAACTGGTACAGCAGAGATCACAGGATCTTGGAGGGAACGTTGCACAGTCCTCGTGCACACGGTGTTGCACGCCACAGTGTTCACGTGAAATGATTCTCATCAGTCGACGCTGGAGTCACGTTTACCCAGAGTCTCTTAACGGCCACGCTGCTGTCGTAAGTTCGTCAGAATGCAAACTTTGTTTCTACCTCTGATCTGCTGACCCTGTAGTGTCAGATTGCTGTTCTTGGCTGATCTAAAGGAGGGAACTTCTGAGTGTGCATTCTGAGATGCTTTTCTGCTCGCCACAGAGGGAAAGAGTGTTAATTTGAGTTACTGTAGCTTTCTGTCATCTTAACACAGTCTGACCTCTAACCTCGCTCATCAATAAGGCGTTTCCACCCACACTGGACGTTCACTAGATGCTTGCAGCGTCAGCACTTTCTAAAAATATTCAAACCAGCAGATCTGGCACCAACAGAGATCACAATGTGCTGTTTGATGAGAACATGAACTGAAGCTCTTGACCTGTGCCGGCACGACTTCATGTGATTGGCTTAGTGCAATGTACTGCACCACATTTTCAATTTCTGCCTGTAAAAAGGCAAAGTGTTTAACTGTAGGTGATAATCAGTGCCACGTACGAATCTTTCAGCTGTCTCCTGACATAAATGTGGCCGGCATGTCACCGGTTTTGGCTGTACAGATACAAATTAGACCAGACCAAAAACAAGAGCAGCTTTGCGTCGGTTTGTCTTCACTTCGCCGGACGCCGAAGTGAGACGGCTGCTAAGTGGGCTCCGGGGAGACAGAGAAGGATTTGGATAACTTGTGAAATCTCTTTGCAGATTGTTTTTTTACTCTCTCTGATGCTATGGTTAAGCGTAGACACTTCCTCAGTCTGTTGTTCATGCTGTTTGTTGCCCTTTTGTCTCTTTATCCAATTAAATTTCTCACTCTCGCAGACTTTGTATTTACACACGCCTGATCAAACTCGACGAGCCGATCACGGCAACGCGGTACGCCACCAATCAAACCATGGGGTCAATCAAATGGGGAATTATTAAATGTAAAATAAAGTTGCGTCTAGCTGGTGTTATTTTTCTCACTGCTACTAGTATAGGGTTTTTTTGCTCCTATAGAGTTACAGATCTTAATCTAGCTGTCTGTTTAGTTTGGGTTTTTTTTTTAATCATCCACTCTGAAAAGGTTTTTTGTGTTATTTTCAATAACAAAATACCATAAATGCTAGAGTAGCCAGCCTACCGTAATTACACTAATAAATGCTTTTATTAGACTCTGATTGAGTCGTGTGGATATTCAGCACATTTCTTTTTGTTTATTCTGCCTGTTGTCTCTCTTTCTCACCATCTAATCTCTCTGATGGCTTATTTACAGTAAAAATGCATTTTCTCCACTCACACACTGCACTTTAACTCAATCCCACCTTCTCTGTCTACATGTACAGTATATGTGTGTGTATGTGTGTGTATGCGTGTGGGATCTCCATGTCCCCAAGCTTTTAATATTCCCATCTGTTATTATATAGCACTTTATCCAGACCGCCCCCCCCCCCTTTAGCACAGTCTGATGTTTTTATAGACACGTCTCTAAATGCAGCCACAGTGCAAGTCTCCATCTACAAGGAAGCAGCACCTCAAAACCACAAGCAAACATCGATCATCGAGTAGAGAAGCATGTAAGAAAGGCAGAAGTGTGAGGTTCATCGTCAGGGCACAGCGCCCCTCGGAGACCGCAGAGAGAGCAGAGGCGTCCACGGTTTACTGTTTAGAGGTCACAGAGTTCTCAGGATGCCGGTACACGGCTGACATTTTACCAGAATGGGGACGGCTTTGAGAATAGATCATACACAAGAGGAATAAAGTGAGGATAAAAAGGAATAAAGGAAGGATAGGGATAAAGGAGAAGAGAAGACAAAAAGGAAAAAAAGGGTTTGCAGTTGGGAGAGAGTAATGGATTCACCAGTGCACCAAAGCAGAATTGTTCATGCTCGGTGAGAGCTGGATTGTTACAACAACAAGTAGTAGTTAAGACAGAAGAGCAGCCATTGGCAAATCAAAGTGGGCGGAGCCAGGTGACTCGATTAAATGTGTATAAATGAGTAGAAAACAATGTAGTGGGACTTCCATTTGTTTGGTACTTTCCAACATTCCTTCCTATTCAGCATAGAGGTACATACAGTGGCATGTGTCATCTATAGTTTGTGCCTGAGGCGTGAAACTCTCACCACCCTTTTAAGCTGTTGAATTCGCAGCTCTGATTGGTCAGAAGGCGTTGATTAATTTTCTATAACGGGCAGCTCTGTCAGCGATGCCGCTGCGAATCACAGGCTCGTCTCAATCCAATACATTCTAATAGATTTCTGTAGGAACATCCTTCATGGCAGATATAACCGTCAGAGTTACAATCCATAATTCTATTACATTATATATATATAATCAGCCATAACATTAAATCCACTGACATGTGAAGAGAATAACACTAATTATCTCATTACAGTAGCACCAGACAAAGGGTGGGATATATTACACAGTAAGCCAACAGTCAGTTCTCAAAGTTGATGTAATGGAAGCAGGAAAAACGGGCAACTGTAAGGATCTGAGCAACTCTGACAAGAGCCTAATTGTGATGGCTAGCAGGTCTTGTGGGATGTTCCAGTGTGCAGTGGTATGTACCTACCAAAAGGTGAACCCGGTGACAGGGTCACAGGCACCGAAGGCTCACTGATTCACATGGGGAGTGAAAACTGGCCTGTCTGGTCCGATCCTACAGAAGAGCTACTGTAGCACAAACTGCTAAAAAAGTTCACTGTGATAGAAATGTGTCAGAACACACAGTGGATCACAGCTTGCTGCGTAGCTGCACACTAGTCAAAGGAGAGAGTGGGGTACTTCTACATACATATGAGCTGCAACGTGAATTCAAAAAGACATCTGCTTTAATGTAAGTGAGACCAGACACCCACTTGTCATGCAGATGTTCCACATCATTATATGTAATTATAACTTGATGAAAATCATGATGTGTTGTACTGCTTACTTAAAAAATGCAATCTTTGGTAAATTGCTGAAGTGTAAGACAAATAAGACACTTCAGATTTAGCTCGGTCTCATTACCTGTGCTTCATCACACAACACGACTTTTATTCCTTACACAGCATTAGTTAAGAATGTGATGTCGGTGGTCAAACTCTGATGTTACCTTTTGTGCTTCAGGTCCAAGGTGAACACGTGACGGACACGCCCACATTCCCGGACGAGCACCGGAGAGTGCGCAGAGCTGAATCTGTGTGTGTCTGATGGAACCTGTGAAACCACCAAAGCTCAAGCTCTTAGGGGAACGTGTGGGATTAAAGCAAGCACAAGCATAAACGCTAGGTGAAGTGTGCATGAAAGATAAACCTGGGTCTAGGCTCAACATCCAGGCACCTGTAGAAGTGTAAACAAGCATAAAGAAAAATAAGAATTTCTTAAAAATAAGAAGAAAATGAAGGAAGCTTAATGATGTGTAAAATGACTATGACAGGCCACACACACAGTCTTCCTCAGCTGGCTAAAACATGACATACTGTAGTTTTGGTTATCTGTATTGTTAAATAAAAAAAAAAGCATAGCAGGCATAAATCACTGATGTCCTGTTGCAGTGCCCTATTTTTGGGATTCTACTCCAGTTTTTCTGGTGGATGAAACCTAATCTTGGCTAATTAGACCTAAATTAGTCCTTTTTTATATTTGTGTGAGATTCGCATGAGGTTTTGTGCACACACACACACACACACACACACACACATACAGACCCACACCCCTATACACCCATGTCCACATCAGTTCTCCTGCACCACTAGCTCACAATGCTCCGTGTGGAACAGCAGATGCTTGCAAGCCTAAAATACCCCGTCGATATTCCCCGGAGAACGGTGTGGCATCCTGCAGTATCCGGACCTCCGTAATGAGACTTTGAGCTGCGGCATGGCCCGAAGTCCCCTGTGATCCGGGAGCTCAGCACGCGAAATACTGCGGCTCAGATAGATTTATCACATGCTCAGGGAGCATGGACACACACACACCCACACACACCAACACACAAAAGGTCCAAATCAGCGAGTGAGTCGGTTCTGAGAAGTGCTGATGCAGCACGGCCATCCTGCCCAGGGAGAAACACTTCGCTGCACTCCACTGGAGAGCCCTGAGAGAGAGAGAGAGAGAGAGAGAGAGAGAGAGAGAGAGAGAGAGCAGAGAAACAGAGCACCTCTACTCCATCTTTTCAGCGAACCAAAAGCAGATCAATCAAAGTCAGGCCCGACAGTGTGCAAGGTCAAACCCGGCTCCAGTAAATGAAAGCTCTATTAGACTTAAGCTCTGCTGTTGGGCACACCACGATGTGACATGACTAATTAATTCATCACGCTGAGGAAAATTCATGGAAAAATAGGTGTTGGTTAAAAGTGGAACTTTTATTATAATGCAGTATCGGGCACACATTATGGTTTTTCAAAATCCTTTTGTCAGGTTTAAAAGTGTTTCTAGACCATATAGGATTATAATCATATCATTTCAAAGATACATTTTTTTTTTAAAGTATGACTTTCATTGTTGTCATGCAGTGGATTTCATTACAGTCTGTTTAGATTTTACCGACCCGGAAATAACCTCGTGTCCCGTCCCGGAAACAGCTACGGGTGTCAGCTTTAATTTTCTTCCTTACAATGAGGAGGGGAAATGGAAGACATGTCACGTGTTCATAATGACCACTATAGAAAAAACAAACTGCTCCTTTAAGTGGTGTAGTTTTGGACAGATGACACTGTTCTACCCTGTGAAAAGTTACAGTCCAAACCAGGCAACATGGAGCAGACAGGATGTTACAGCGCTTCTTCCACCGAACAGCGTGGTATCTATTGTATTTCTGGACAGAACGACAGCCATCTTCAACACCTGCTAAATTGTTTTTCCTAATTTTTAAAGCAACGTCAGAACATGATACTTACAAACAATATGACAGTTCTGAGGTTTTTTTATGTCACTATTTAGCTTGATTTTACATCATGTCCCTGTGAAGTTAAATCTGAACGTAAAGACGTGATCCTGGATCTAAAATTCACTCTGTCGGCTCAGCACACAGAACAACATAACAGTTCTGAACTACTATCCTACATGTACACTGTTTTCTATTACAGCCATAGAAATCACCGCATCTTGCTTTCACTGCATTTTAAAAATCACCTGATGGAAAAACCTGCCACACACAATTTTAAAGAGGACTCTGTGAATACAGTTGGGTCTCTGGAGCGCCCACCAACACACAATCCATGAAACGGGTCAGTTCCTTATACACTGCCTAATTCAAAAGACATGGGGTTAAACGCTCCAATCAGAGTGGGTTTGATTGGAGTGTTGGGAGTGTCACTCCAATCCAGATGGACTTGTTGGAATAATACTGACCCCGTGTGAGTATGTCCACCCACAGCTCAAAGGGGTGCACTTTTATCTGTTGCTAGCATTAGGTTGAAGTTAAGGAAGGGAAATAAACTGCTGTTGCCTGAACAGACCAACTACATCACTACATCAGCTTAGAGGACAGAACAGCTGAGTGGATAAACTTTATTTTCGATGGCACTTTCCCCAAAAATCGACTGGCAAAAACCTGTTTGTGTGTGCTAAAGAGTTCGAAATAATAAATGTTTGTACTCCATGTTGATCATATACCCTTGAATATAATATACTGTATATACCTACAGGGGTTAGACAATGAAACTGAAACACCTGTCATTTTAGTGTGGGAGGTTTCATGGCTAAATTGGACCAGC
>JANCOA010000001.1:3422326-3432656 GCA_024363135.1 Leptodoras oyakawai | reverse complement strand
CTATGCTGCCGGCTAGGCATCGGCTCCCCCGTGACCCTGAAAAGGAATAAGCGGCCAAGAAGATGAATGAATGAATATACATAATATCCACGTGTAAGTTCTTAGCTGAACATCCTGCATGGCTTGGTGGATGATGTGGGCCACGCTGCAACACCAGGAGTTTTGTAATCAGGTGCTGCCCTCTTGTGGCTATTTTGTGGTGGTGCGTTTGAATGAAATGATCATCATGATATATTATTTAAACACTTGATGTGCAGTTGTGGGACAGTTCAGTAATTATCGATTTTGGGGTGTTGCAGAGAAGTGCAGAAGCCTCTGAGTGGCACGGCAAGTTTCATCCAAAATGTACTATTTCTGCTTACAGACCAGATCACCAGACAGATGGATAGATAAAAGCAAGGGTAAATGGATGGATGACTGGATGGATAGATAGGAATGGATGGATGGACCACAACATGGTTGAATAGATGAATATCTGGATGGAAGCCTGAGTTGACAAATGGATGGATGGATGATTGGATGTGTGTGTGTATGTATGAATGGATGAATGGAGTATACAACAAGTCAACCAATGGATGGATGGACTACAGATAAATATCTGAATGAAAGCTTGAGCTAACCGAGAGATGGATGGATGATGGATGGATAAATGGATGGACTACAATGAGACTGAATGGATGAAGATCTGGGTGGAAACCTGACGCAGCCAATAAATGGATGGATGAATGGATGGGCTATAACAAAGTTGAACAGATGAATATCTGGATGGAAGCTTGAGTCAACCAATAGATGGATTGATTGATGGATGGATTGATGGATGGATTGATGGATGGATGGATGGATGGATGCATCAATAGGTGATTTGATGGATGGATGATTGAATGTATGGATAAGTGGATGGATGGATAGGTAGATGGATGGATGGATGGATGGATGGATGGATGGTTGGGTGGAGTACAACAAGGTAGAATGGATGAATATCTGGACTAGACAGATGGATGGGGTTGAAGGATGAACTACAACAAGGATCAAACTTTCCTTTCTCTACTCTGTGTGTGTGTGTGTGTGTGTGTGTGTGTGTGTGTGTGTGTGTGTATTAGTGTTACCTTGGGTCCCTCCTGTGGGATGTTGAGTCGGTGAAGGATATGCTGAGAAAACGCTCTGAACATCCCCTCAGTGTGGCAGTTTGAAATCTGTCAATAACACACACACACACACACACACACACACACACACCAGCATAATCTCATCTACTCCTACACTCATGTTTCAAACATTACCTCTAAAGCATTTACAGCTTCAGCTCAGTTGCTCATAGCCATGAATATAAAGACCCTTTTTTGCGACAGACACAGGCGTATCAGGACACTTCACGTGCGCACTGTAACGAAACACACGTCTGCATTTCACGCTTCATGGCCCAAAAAAGTTATACATCAACAAACAGCTGTGTGCATGTGGAGCACACACAGCCGAGGGAGAAGCAGAGCGACTCTCAAAGCTGTGACTTTAATACATATAAAACCAACACAATCCTCATGATCTGTGATTCAGAATTTCCAGGTTGTGTGACATCAAACCAGACAGGAGATGAGACGTGTTTCTGAAGGTGTGTAGTAACTGCTTCTCACCAGGGGTGTGTTGTAGAAGAGACCATATCTCATCCGTGGTAGCAGCGAGAAAAACGCATCCCTGAAACACACCTGTGATGGAAAAACAGGCATTAAATGCACCGTCCGCCCTCAACACAAACTCCTCCGACTGCTGTAAATCTTCATCAGGGAATTTCTCTTAGTGATAAACACTGTCGGCTTTTTAACACCTGCAGTGTCTTATGTTTTATTAGCTGCTTAATCATCATTATTGCCTCTGACCAACAAAATGAAAAAGATAAATCAGTGTGGAGCTCCCCAGCCTCCAGTTCTCGAAGAGACTCTAAACGAGTCCTTTATTAAAAGCAGGTGCACTCAGAGAGTAAAGCTGTTCATAACTTATAGATTAAATGCTAATTCTCTAAACAATTCATAATCAATCATTCTCAAATCCGTTTGTCTCTTCCTTGGTTAGATTTTTAAAAAATTCAATTTGAACATATAAAAGTAGGCTATTTAACCAAAAAGGTTTAATGATGGATGGATGGATGGATGGATGGATGGATGGATGGATGGATGGATGACCAGACAGACAGGTAGATGGATGGATGGATGGATGGATGGATGGATGGATGGATGACCAGACAGACAGGTAGATGGATTGATGGATGGATGGATGGATGGATGGATGGATGGGTGACCAGACAGACAGGTAGATGGATGGATGGACAGGTGGGTGTACAGGTTCATGGATGGCTGAATAGGTTGATGAATTGATGTACGTATGGATGGACAGACATGTTGATGCATGGACTGATGGATGGATGAATGGCTGGATTAAAGGATGGATGGGTGGGTGGATAAACTGATGGATAGATAGAGAGGTTGGCAGACAAATGGACAGATTAATGAATGTATAGATGGATGGATGGATGAACAGACAGGTTGATGGCTGGATAGTTGAAAACTGGTGGATAAATGAATTGATAAAAAGATGGAAAAATTGATGAACAAATGGAAGAACAGCTTGATGAATGAACACGTTGGTTGATGAATGAATGGATGGACAGATGGATGGATGGATGGATAGACAGGGTGAGGGATGAATGGATAGATAGATAGATAGATAGATAGATAGATAGATAGATAGATAGATAGATAGATAGATAGATAGATAGATAGATTTACTATAGGTGCCAATAACTCTGGGGCTGACAGTAGATGGACGGATGGACAAACAGACAAAGACGTGCAGTGATTTGTTTTCTTTCGAGGCAGAAGGAATTCAGTGCATCTTACAGATAACATTCAAGATGATATTCAGCTTATCGTTATCTACAGTTATGAAATGTGAATTAATCTGTAGAGCAGTGAAGGGTCTTACCCTTTTTGTATCGTAGGTTTTGAGGTGTATGACGTCATAATCAGAGAAAGCACGCCAGGTTTCACTGAACAGATCTCCATAACCATAAAAACTCTAAAATACAAAAAAAAATCATTAAACAATTACATTTACATAACGCATCCCAAATGTAACCAACCAGACGAGAGATGTTTGGTGTCCAATGTGTCACTACCCAGTAAAGAAGCTTTAGGCTACCTGTTTAACATCACCAAAACCATGCACTTTTCCTTTAATATCCTCCAACTCCTGATTATCAGTTCAGTACCAGTGTTTTGTTAGATAGGAACTCTTTCCACCTGATTATTCTCAAATCCTCTTCCTAGAACAGCAACAGCAGTTTCAGGAAAGGAAGCCCGGATAAGGTTTGTCCATAAATCAGACGGTTTTACACCCCCGTTTCCTCTCGACTCTTACAGCGGCTCTAGACGAGGCCGAGGTGCAGGGCGGAGCTCAGAACGAGACCCTCGGCTCTGTTCCTATTTAAGTACGAAGACTAGGAAGTCTGACTAAAGGTTTCAGCGCTGAGCTTCTTTACAGAGACGCTGATCTGCCTGGTGTCTAACTGTGTCTATATCAGCGTTATAGTTTTTATATGTGGCATAACATACCTGCATACCTGCCTAAATTCTGTGCATATTTAAAAATTTGGGGTTCTTTTTAATGCTCTAACTATTATTTATCTCTGCTGTAACCACTAGGATCACACACCTTTAAAGTACAGCATTACAGCATTGGTGGCATAAGGATAAGAAAAAGTCATCACCACTGTTTTACACTCTCTCTTTTTCTCTTGTTTTTATTACACCTGAATCTGTGTTAGTGCTTTAGACAAAACAAAAAGGCACCCTATTAAAGGAGAATTACAGAAATAAGTATTTAAGGATGCACATGTACAATTTAACGCCTTTAGACCTGCTTGAAAGTAAAAGGGAGACGTTTTTAGATGGAGGAAATAGAGGAAACTTGACATAAAACATTAGATTATGGGGAGTTTTCTCTTCTTCAGTATGACAAAGACACGGTGTGTGTGTGTGTGTGTGTGTGTGTGTGTGTGTGTGTGTGTGTGTGTGTGTGTGTGTGTGTGTGTGTGTGTGTGTGATACCGTGTCCCACATGACGATGTTGATGTCTCTGCTGAATGAGCTGTTGAGGTGCTGAGAGATGTACAGGTTGACAAAATCGCAGAAGTGATGGTACATGTTCACGCCTGAAAAGCAAACACAGGCCTGAAGATCAAAACTTAAAGAAAGGCTACGCATTAGAACATAAACCTAATGTTTCAACTCTAAATCATGCATTAAGTAGAATAAAGTCAGTAAATGTTTATATGAAAAGTGATCGGTAAATAAAGCTTGAACTCCATCACTTGTGCTGAAACTATTTTGAAGATGGAACTACTTTTCCTGAGGGAAGAATTAACACTTTCCAGAAAATTGGTGTCCTGGTGTCTCTGTGTGGAGTGTAGACCATGACCATAACCATAACCATAACTCCTCCTGGAAAGCATGAGTAACTGGAACTGCTTCTTACACCAGTGATGGAAAGCCCCATTCTTTCTTAGCCCTTTGTTGTTCCAGGGTAAAGGCTGCATTTTAATTCACTTTATATTCACACATTTCTTACCTGCATCCAGCTTCATGAAGACTGTGGGTCTCTCGACGATGACATCACAGCTCCCGTCATCTACGGGGTGGAAGTCGAGCTCCGTGTACGTCTGCAGCTCGGCGAACCTGAGGAAAGAAGCTCACGGGTCATCCAACAGGTCTGAACTGCATGACCCAGTCATCCTGTCTGTTGTGATATTTACATTATTGTAAATTCTCTTTCATTCAAATACTACTAACAGTTTAATTTAATCTGCGTTAACTCGTTTAACCCAGTTATTCCGGGTCTCAGAGCTCGGCCACTGGGCGTCAGTGAGGTCATTTAACTGGGGACAGCGTCACACTAACCAGGACTGCAGGGGGCTCTTGTGCTGCCCTTCTGCCTTCAACGCCTCACTGTTCAGGCTGCAGCGACCCCCAACCTCCCCTTTCTGCAAGAAATCCTCATTATACCTGCACACACACACACACACACACACACACACACACACACACACACACACACACACACACACAGAGAGAGAAAGAGAGAGAGAGAGATTTATTATGCTGCAATTGTCTTGTACTAGACCTAAATTTAGTAAAGCAGGTGTGTCATTCTCAGTGAAAGAGGCGTGGCTTCTGTGTCTGTCAGTCCCAGTGAAGGAGGTGTGGCCTCTGAGTCAGTCCCAGTGAAGGAGGTGTGGCCTCTGAGTCAGTCCCAGTGAAGGAGGTGTGGCCTCTGAGTCAGTCCCAGTGAAGGAGGCGTGGCCTCTGAGTCAGTCCCAGTGAAGGAGGCGTGGCCTCTGAGTCAGTCCCAGTGAAGGAAGTGTGGGTTCCTACACTTTGAAGCCTTGAAGTCTATTTTGAAGGTTTTTTTTGTATTAAAACACAACTTCTCTGCACAAAGCAAATGTATCAGATAAAATGTAAGTTGTATTCTGGTAAATATTTAGCCGCTTTAAATGCATCTTTTTTACAGCAGATCGTGTGAAAATGTACATTGCATTTGTCTCTACAAGCTTTACAACTGACAGACAGCTTTTTCACGCCGTCTGTTTCCTTGTTGCCTCTCACCGCGGTCACTGACCTCTCATGACCCCTGCGGGGTTTCCGGAGGTCCAGATAGAGGTTGGTGGCTCTGCAGTAGCGCAGGTGGCTCGTGCACGTCAGAGAGGATTCCCCCTGAAACAGGAAAAGAGTGAAGGACATGGAATAGACCGTCACGTTCTGCTCGACATTTTACCGGCTTTACGAACGTTTCTTCAGAGTCAAAGAAGAAGGAAACCATGAGACCACAGATGCGAGAATGAGAGGAAATCTGTTTACCGGAGTTAAAGGCTTGCAGAGAGTCTTCATCTCACTCACACGTTCTTTAACGTAGCCGAAGTCGGCCTGCTTCCAGAAGATTTCCTGAGCCGCCTGCACTGATCGAGCCCTACCACATACACACACACACACACACACACATTTTTGTGTTTTTTCAAGAAGAATCATATCAGAGAATTCATTTGATCATACAGCTGAAAATCATGGTGGAAAATCCGAGCCGAATTTGAACAAGTCTTATTGAGTCATAAAACATAAGAGCCAATCATCTCCTAGTATGCAAATATAAGTCATGTGACACTGGTTTACCATATTCATCATATGGGCGTGTTTCCAGTTTGAATATTCATACGATCTAGATCTTAATGTCATTTATGTGGAACCTCTGTGTCAAGCAGGTTTCTCTCACCACGCCGAGTCCACGCTGGTGCAGGTCGGGTAGCTGAACCTGTGCTCGGGAGAACAGCTCTTCTCGTAACCCCAACACGCCTGCTTTTGCATCAGAGCATCCTGCAGACAGCACGGAGAAAACACACGGTTTCAAAGAAATACTCTGCTAATTAATAATACTCAGCATACAAAAATAGCTAAAGGAGGAAGTACAGCTTTACGTTGAGCTCGACTCAGGAAGTTTCAGTTCTGCTGAAAAGTCAAGCTGGTTGAATTCTTTTGGTCAGAGATACATCGGGGGTTTCTTGTGTTTTATTCTCTACTCGACTTTAATCGGGATTATCCCAAAGGAGATGATATAGAAGTTAGTTTGATTGGTTTTTCTATTCATTGGTTTGATTTTCAAATCTTTCCAAAAAAAAAATAGGGGCATTCAAAGTGGAGTCGCACACACCCTGGCAGCGAACACACACACACACACACACACACACACACACACACACACACACACACACACAATGACGGCTAGGAAAAATCCTTTATTGACCATTAAGGCTGTGCGAAATGACAATATAATACTGATCTCATAATCAGTGATCATAATCCAGAGACATCCCTGGACTTCATTTTAACTAAACGAATAGAACTGAACAGAAGAAATGAGTTTGATTTGGACCTTTATAAAATTGTACACTTTTTTTTTTTTTTTTTACAGATTTCTTTCCATCTTTAACATCAAACTCATGTCATAAAGCATATCAGGATGCTGCAGATGGACTATGAAGAAAATCACACACACACACACACACACACACACACACACACACACAGAATTTCTTACTTTAAACGGGCAGAGCGGGTCGTCCCTGCAAATGCTGGCCACGTGTGTGTTGCTGTGCAGGAAGTAGGGGACGTGGAGAGCCGGCAGTGTCATGGAGCTGTAGTTGAGCAGTGGCTGAGGATCACCGAGAGCTCCAGAGCAAGTGCAGAGAGTGAAGAGCAGCAACAACGGCATAGTCACACACAAACACACAAACACACGAAGCTGCACAGACTCTCTAACTCTCTCCTCTCTCCCTCCTACCTGAGAGAGAAAGACAGACACAGAGAGACACAGTGGGAGAGGGAGAGAGAGAGAGAGAGAGAGAGGGGTTAGAGAGACCACAGGGTCCGACCTCAGTGCGGGTCTGAGTCAGGCGGCACCGTGGGAACCTGTGAATGAACGGATCTAACTCACTCAACTCACAACACAGGAAACGTTAGTGACCTTTTTCCTACCATTGTGTAAGTCTTCAAGGGAAATTCTTCAAAAAAAAACAAAAAAAAAAACAAGTTCTCCAACCAGATGTTCTGCATCCCAAAGCACATACAACCTTAATACATATTGCCTTGGGAGTGCGTGTGTGTGTGTGTGTGTGTGTGTGAGAGAGATCAGCTACAGCAATGTGTTCATGCACCTTTAGACACTGCTACCTTGCTGGACACCTGAAACACATTCATCACACTCAGCGGTGGACTAATAATAATAATAATAATAATAATAATAATAATAATAATAATAAATCAGAAAAGCTCCTGCTGATCTTCTGGGATTTTCTCTCTTTCTTTCTCACACACACACACATACACACACACACACACAGAGCATTCATTCTCTTGAGTTGGAAGAAAAGACATCCAGTGAACGATGGCGCTCCAGGCTACAGTAACTCCAACAACCACAATTTACACCCGTGGTGAGCAGAAAAGCATCTCAGAACGCACAACGAAATGGATTCATGATTCAGTGTCATATGTGCATTAGTTCAACACAGTGAATGAAACCTGGTTACACACACTGCACAGGTGATGAATGAAGGAGAAAACATACACTCCTATCACACACACACACACACACACACACACACACACACACACACACACACACATGCTCTGTGATGACAGGGTCACTGCTGTACTGAAAATAAACCACCGCTCAAATAATCCTATGATCCTATGGATGATATAAGGGTGGTTATGGCCAAGTAACAGTGTATTCCGGGGTAATGATATGGTGCATGGATGTGTCTGTAGGTTACTGTTACATCACTGCACTGTGCATTAGGGAAGTGTGGGGTTTTTTTTTTTCACTTCCATTTTTCACAAGATCATACAAAATCTCCAAAAAAAAAAGTTGTGCATTTCTGAGATGCATGTTTGCTCTCTCTTTCTCACACACACACACATACATACATACATACATACATACACACACATATGCACACAGACACACACACACAACCACAAAGCAGCACTCCTACTTCTTCCTTTATGGCTTTACCATCCATCACGTTTCCAATAACTTGTTTTGCTTGCTATGTAGTAACACTACGGCTGCACCACGGTGTTACTTCAACACCCTACATAGCACACTTGGGCTTCATTCCGGACGCGGCCATAGTGACACAAATCAGTGCACGCGGGTTGGGTTTTTTTAAACGCCGGCACCATAGCGACGGTTGCCAGTAGCTGCGGCTAACCGCCTGCTTTCCGGTTTAACGTCCCAACCTTAAATAAATGCACCAGCATATTTATAAACACAAAAAAATGCCGTTTAGGGATTTTAAATGCTGTTAAAGCACCACCAAAGAAGAACAGGCGACTGATTCAGCCGGAGTGAGTACTATATGAATAACACTTACCTATTTTATCACAGAAAAGTGAGGTAAGAGAAGCAGGTCGCCATCATACCGGAAGTAGCCGGCATGCAGGTCCAGGATTAGCCACAAGGGGGCGCCCGAGAGTTGGCTTTAATATAAACCAAACATATTGGTTATATTAGTAAACTATGTTTAACTGAAAGTATAAGCACATTATGCGTCAAGAATGTCATTCAAAATTCATTTTAAAATATTAAAAACATCTCTTTTTACTCATTGTACCCCTATACACGAACAATATATTTATATTTTTAATATAAACAGTATTTTTTTTATTCATATGACATGCAGTTTTAAGTAATCAAAAATGTATGTAAATTGAAATATTGTGGGTCCATGACAAGTTTTTTTATAATTTAAGAAATAAAAGAAATGAATCAAATACATTTGGGGCAACTGGCAATATTTATTTTATTTACACATTTACACAAAAAGTGGATCCTTATCCATGACTAGAAGGTCCGGCCTACACGAAGATGTGAATTAAAAAAAAAAATAAAAACAAATTAAGTGTAAAACAGTTATGGTGTGTGGGGGGTGATTATTTATGTTGCTGCCATGGTTCAAGTCCATATCCAGGTGGGCGTGGTCACCTCCAGGATGGCTCCGCCCCCATTCACAGGACACAAGGGCTCACTGAATAGTTTGATGAGACCCCATAGAACATCTAAACAGCAGATGAGGGTATATCTTTTAGAAGCAGGCTGTTCACTCCATTCTGATGTAGAATTGATGCTGAAGCTGTTCACGTCTTTGTTCTTTTTTTTCCTGTTCAGTTATCTGCATTTTGCTAGAAGTTAAAAGGTTCTCAGACAGGTTGCCAGATGATTTTCCATCCATAGGTTGTAGGTAAACGTAGTGCGTAGGAGGGGAGAAAAAGAGTGTAGTGCAAAGAGCTAACCTTAACCAATATACCTGATTTGACAGTTAACCCCAATCAGAGCTTTGATCATTAAACAGCACGGTATTCCTTTATTATTATCTTCACATAGCGTTCTTTTTGAATATACTCTTTAAAGACTGCCAGTGTGCTTGCAATGAGCCGATGAACTGACTATGACTCAACAGTGTGTCATATGAAATGTTTCAAGGTGCCGTATGTTATTTTGAAAGTCGTTCTAGACCTGTAATAATTGTACAATTTAAAGACACGTTCAAAAAAACTGAGATTGGCAATATGGCTGTGCAAAGAATCTGCTTAGATTAATTATCTAAAGCTTCTGTTTTGGAGATTTCCAGCCTGGAAAACAGCCCCAACCCACAGCCAAGAGATTTACTCTTGATTCTGTCCCATGGGGTATATATAGGTAGTTTATACCGACAGGGTCGGGTG
>JANCOA010000001.1:3397027-3408390 GCA_024363135.1 Leptodoras oyakawai | reverse complement strand
CCTCCATAACACCTCAGCAGTGCCACAGGCTGATTGCCTCCATGCCACGCCGCATTGAAGCAGTAATTTCTGCAAAAGGATTCCCGACCAAGTATTGAGTGCATAACAATATAATTATTTGAAGGTTGACTTTTTTTGTATTATAAACACTTTTCTTTTATTGGTCGGATGAAATATGCTAAGTTTTTTTCTTTATTTTCTTGCCAAAATCATCAATATTAAAACAATTAAAGGCTTGAACTACTTCAGTTGTGTGTAATGAATCTAAAATAAATTAAAGTCTAATGTTTATCAGTACATTACAGAAAATAATGAACTTTATCACAATATGCAATTTTTTTTAGAAGGACCTGTAGTATAAATGCTGTCTTGTGTATTGAATACTGGCACATACTGGTTACTTATACTGTATATCCATGATCAGCTGATCAGCATCTATTTGATGTTTCATTTCACACCCAAAAATCGAGACTGCTTTTTATTTCTCTACCGCAGATTTGGGATACAGCAGGTCAGGAACGCTTCCAGTCTCTGGGCGTGGCGTTCTACCGCGGCGCCGACTGCTGCGTGCTCGTCTTTGACGTCACGGCACCCAACACCTTTAAGACGCTGGACAGCTGGAGGGACGAGTTTCTGATCCAGGCCAGCCCTCGCGACCCAGAGAACTTCCCCTTCGTCGTGCTCGGCAACAAAATCGACCTGGAGAACAGGCAGGTGTGTGCTGTGGGCAGGGGCGGGAACCCGGGCCTGGGTTTGTGTGCCGGTGGCGGTCATGTGACTTTAAACTTGCGTTTGGCTTCTCTGTGGGGAACACTGTACCAGGTTGTCCTCACTTGTCGCCGCTGTTCCTCTGCGTCTCTCAGGTAACCACTAAGCGAGCACAAGCCTGGTGCCAGAGCAAGAATAACATCCCCTATTTTGAGACCAGCGCCAAGGAGGCCATCAACGTAGAACAGGCTTTTCAGACCATCGCACGCAACGCGCTCAAACAGGTATGCAGTGCATAAACATGCACAGCTCTCTCTCTCTCTCTCTCGCAGCAGCAGCAGCAGCAGCAGCAAAAAAGTCATGACATCTAGTAAAAAGCGTCTCTTTTTTTTCCTCCAGGAAACCGAGGTGGAGTTGTACAACGAGTTCCCAGAGCCGATCAAGCTGGACAGAAACGAGAGAGCCAAGCCATCAGCGGAGAGCTGCAGCTGCTGAAGATGTACAGGGGGCGCTACTGATCACCCTCCACCCTCTCTGGCCTTGTTCCCCCTTTCTCTTCTTTACACATCTTTCTTTCTCTCTCTTTCTGTCTTTCCTCCTTTCTTTCCCCCCCTTTCCCTTGATATAATCACTGGCCTTCATAGAGCAGGCAGGCTTCCTCTTCTAGAATATACCCTATACAAATTGCACTCACAACCACGCACACACACACACACACACAGACACACACAGCAGTGCTCAACAGGCTTTACGTTAAGCCCAAAGACATAATTGTGAAGAAAAAGTGTTTTGGTCCACAAGTGTTTTCAGGCCCTCTATACTAGCTCTTTTAACTTTTATCTCGTCACTAGTCCTAACACCCTTCTTCAGACTTCCTTCAGTTTTGATCTCTCTCACACACACACACACACACTTCGTTCTGAAACTTGAATGCTTTCTGAGACTTTTTATACATACAACCCCACCATGTTAACTGGAACCTGTAAGTTGTGGTGCAGATTGATGGGGCTGTGTAATATACCGATGTATTAAAGCTCTGTGTTGGTATCAGGACTGTCTGCTCTCCGTGGTTGGGCAGGAGGCTTCGCGTGTCGTGGCGTCTGACTCCTAAAAGCATGATCTTTTGCTTTATTTGCTTTTCTTTAATTAATATATATCATCACGTTACCAACAAGCCTGGGGGTGCGAGTGCATGACTGAAGATCAGTCACTATGATCAGTGCCGTTGTGGTGACGTTAGGATTCTATAGCGTGCTGGGATTTCTGTTTTTCCTTTAAATCGTCACCCCTCTCGCGAGCAGGGCCGATTACCGCGATTTCTCGTTAGTGACACGAGCTGACTCATAGCACTCATTCTTATTTCACTCGCTCCGCCTCAGAGTGGCAGAGGACCAGTTGCTATCCCTCGGATATTTTACAATCTGTTTATTCTCTTATGATTTATTGTTTATTATTATTAGTATTAATTTACCTGAATAGATGGACAAAAAAAAAACCCACACGAAACTATACAAAACAGTGAGGACATCTGAAGCATTCGTCGTGACATCTAACATTTATTACAGCACAGCATATACATCGTTTGAAAATAAATGTATTTCAAAGTAATAAAAAAAACTGTTGAATAAAACTTTTGCATATTGCTTTTTTTCTGTTTTCAAACATTAAGGAAGTGGGCGTGTATGTCGTCGGGTGTAATCTTGGGGGTTTTGTATACACGGTGTGTCACTGTGACGGTTGACTTGCACTGAATGTTTTGGTTAAGGCTAACATTACGGGACTGGCACTCTGCCCAATCCAGCCGTCTTGGGGTCTGAGTTTTAGAGAGCTAGTGACGATCTGAAAAGGTTAAGTGAGTCAAATGAATACATGTGGTACATTTTAACTGCCTGATCTCTCTCTCTCTCTTTTTAGTACTGCAAAAAATAACACAGTAAAAATAACACAAAGTAGGCACAGTAGACGCATTGTAGGATCTGTGTTATTGTAAACGTGGGTTTTAAAACACCCGTGTCTCATATAGCAAAGCAGAAAATCTAGCGGAACGTTGAGTCAAACTGTAGACCCTGAGCTAGAAAGAATTACAGTACTAGAAATTCAGAGCTGCCAACATATTTACCAATATCAAAGCTCAGGAGCTTTATGTTCTTGGTCTCTTGCTAGCCCCACTTCCCAGCAGCCACTGCTGTAGCGGCCCAACAGCTTTGGACTTTGTGTGTGTTTGTTTTTCTTTAGATTCATCATCGCCGGGTTCTTTCCTCTTACTAGGCGAGCCGTTTTTCAGCCAGCTCATCATCATCTTGCTGCTGGCTGAAGCCTGAGGAGGAGCCTAAAGAAAGAATACCGAAACAGGATATTTATACTGACCCTTCATCATCAAATCTTTAGAAAAACTAGTGCAGAATTAAGAGAACGGGATGGAGTAGGAATGAAGGATTCATGTCTGTCTTTGTAGAAACAAGCTCCTGCCTGCTAGCTTTTCCTTACATTGCATGTATATGCCAAAGATGTAACTGAAAATGATTTTGCATGATCAGATGTGATCAGATTAATGAAGACCACTGTCACCTACTACTTTGTCCTAGGTCTCCTACCCACTGGGCCCCAGCCCACTCCCTTCAGCCATCTAACATCACAAGGCACCTACTAATACACAAGAACTTCCCACTGGTTCTACGATACTATCTGATGGCTCACCAGTGAGGTCTGGGGCATCTCCAAGGTGGAACTTTTTGGAAGACATGGATCCTGTGACATCTGCCATAAATTAACACCTCATTCCACCACAAGATCACCAAACCAGCAGTCAGACATGATGGTGGGAGTGTGGTAGTCTGGGGCTGCTTTGCTTCTGCAGAACCTGGACAACTTGCCAAAAGTGATGGAACCATGAATTCTGCTGTAATATAGAAAAACAGCTCTAGACGTTTCCATAGATGTCTATCATGCTGGAGAAAATCAAGGCTTATAGCTGACCTTCACTCCTACCAAGCTCTCTTCGCCACATTCTCTAAAGAAGACCGCTGCAAAGTCCTTCTACAGAATGAAGATGGAGGCATTGGCAACAGATCCATTCAACTCGTTACTATTTCTCCATGTCACCTCATCTGCTGCACCTGGCCATTTGCTCTTTGTCTTCTGCCAATTCCTTTCTCTTTCCCAAACTGTTTTCCACACGGCCTCTGAATAGCACCACCGTCCTCCCTTCTATCTTATGTACCCATTCTGAAATTTGCCTCCATAGAAACTGATGGAGTGACCTTGTGCAAACCTTGGTATGTAACCTGCTGCTGAACTCCAACTGACTGACTCAAACAATTCTGTGGCAAGTATTCTTCAATGTGGGGCTACTGCACTTCTTTCCTTGGTGACTCCTTAGTCCTCTCACTGATTTCACCCATGGCAAACATGCACTTTCTTTCCTAACTGCCACTACATTTACCTATCTCGTAGTCAGATCCATTCCAAGATCCATATCCATGTTGCCCACCTGTGAGTCATCTTCCAGTCATCCTCTGCAGTATCGCATTCATGTATCTCAGTGTAGCTTAGCCATGATAGCATCAATGCAGTTGCTACAAATTTGTATCCACTATATCTCAAATATTAGATTGAGGTCTGGTGACTGTGGAGGCCATTTGAGTACAGTGAACTCATTGTCATGTTCAAGAAACCAGTCTGAGATGATTTGAGCTTTGTGATATGGTGCATAATCCTGCCATCAGAAGATGGGTATGCTGTGGTCATAAAGGGATGGACATCAACAGCAACAATACTCAAAGAGGCTGTAGCATTTAAATGATGTTCTTAGCTCACTGGTGTGGCACCTGGTGTGGTCTTCTGCTACTGTATCCCATCTGATTCAAGGTGCTGCTTCCCCACATGGGGTGATGGCTGTTGAAGTCACTTCATAGCATGACCGGTCTGTTGGATTTAGCGTGGAGTTGGAGTTGGAGGTGATATATACATAGAGCACAATGTGGCCATTCTTGTGATGATACTTGAGGCTCTTACTGCTATCACCTGAAGGTTTGTGTTGATTGGCATCTGAGCATGTGGGGTATAGATAGCCGTTCTCCTGTTTAGAGACACAGATAACTCTGCAGTTCCACTGAACAACTGTGTTTGCTTTATTTGGCTTTGTTTGGAGAGCACTGGGATGTTGAATTTGTTTTGGTCGACTGCGGTTCGTTCATTGTAGTACCTGGCTCGTGTCTAGGGAATGGAGAATTTTCAGTTGCCTGTTCCTTCCATCAGTTTCCTGGCTTCTAAATGGCTTCTAAATCTTTTTGGTGCATTTCACCCTCTGGATCAGTTTTTCCTTTAGCCATTCTGGGCAGCTCTTATGTGATGCAGGGTGTGGACTCCTATAGTTTTTGCATTTAGGTGTTCTGAGGCAGTGTGTCTCATGGTTACTTTCCTTGCAATTATGGCATGTTGTTGAGCTCTGGCCATATTGTTAGCATTTTAGGCATGTGATAGGGTTTGGTATGACTAGCTCCACTTGCACACACTGGTAGCCAATCATTATCTTTGCAGGGGGTGATGATATAAGTATTTGTTGAGATAGTCTTTGAACCGTTGGTATTAAACAGTGTGGCGTTACCAACCGTACTCCTGAAAGAGATGGTTGTGTGTAGCTTAGAGGGAATAATATGATTGATTCAGTGGAGGGGGAATTTTCTCTTCTCAAACAGAGGTGCGAATTTGGCTTGTTAAAATGGATTTCTTTTTTAAATATTCAGAATGCAAGTATAAGGAATGTGTCTGGTTCATTAGCTTCAAAATATCCAAGACACACAACTGAGGGTTGACCCACTAAAGCAAAACATGGACTTGAACCAGTGAATTTATACCCCAAAGACCATAAAGCTAACCACCACAGTACTGAAAACTGGAAAATGCTTCTGCCATCACCCCTTCTACAACCAGGGTTTGGACCAGAACTCTTTCATCCCAAAGGGAAACACACAACCAACTGGGCCACAGCATCTCCCACATATAGGAGGGATTTTTCTCTAATTTTAGTCTCAATTTGTGCCACTGACACACAGAAGAAATGGCTATTAAGCAACATTATTTTCGTCCCACCTAGGTGTTACTTAAAATGAGCTTGTTTTTTTTCTTGTAACCATGGTTACTCTATCATGCAGATCTTTTATGTTTCATAAGTGAAGCACCTTCTTGGCAGTGAGGTCCAGAGGCTGCAGGCACTCGGGGGTGTTGTTGCGCGCATTGTTGACGATTGAAGACACGGGGTGAAAGGTCAGGCAGGATTTAGACTGGAGCAACTTGAGAGCTTCCAGCGAGCGCACCTCCCCGAAATCCAACCATCGCCTCACCTCGTCTTCTCCGTCCAGAACGGCCGGCATCCTGTGTCACACACACACACTTTAACTGCAAGGCACTAGTGACTGTCCAGTATACAGTACTCCTGCTAAAATAATCCACAGGAGACCCTACACTGAACTCATGTGTCATGCTATACCTGTCATGGATGCTCTGCAGGTTCGGCGAGGCGCTCACAGTGATGACGGTGTAGGTGTACAGAACTTCACCGCCCCCAGGAGGAGTCCAGCAGTCAAACAACCCTGCCATGGTGAGCAGACGCCATCCTGCCCACTCACTGCTCTCTTCAGCGCTCTGGTAAAGGAGGCAAACCCAATGTTTATTCAATTTTCAACTTTATTAACTGGAACGGGTCACACCTTCCACCATCCATAGATTTTACTTCACATTAATAATAATCATGCATGAGAGGCAAACGCTTCACTAGAAAGTCGTGGGATGACAAATGAAACTGTCTGGGCTTTAGAACTTAACCTGAATATTGACAGATCAACCGCAGCCATCATCCAGTCTGACTTCTGGAGCACCACAGCAGGACGGTCTGTTGGCTCAGTGGGCAAGTACTCATCTATCTCTCATTGTGTTTCAGGTACGATTTGAAGCTTAGGTGAACCTTAAACACCTAAAAGGCTTCAGAAACATGCTTTTTTTGCATAGCAGTGATGTAAATCATGGATAAATCTAAATGTTCTGAAAGGTTTAATCAGCTGCTCTGAGGAACTCAGGATGGGAACAATTGGTAGATGGATAACTGCTGTATCACTGGAGTTTACAGTTAGTGTGTCTGAATAAATGTTATCAGTGTTACATCAAGCATCAACGAGCTGTACTGACTCTCCCTCATATCGCTCGGAGACTTTTAACACAAAATCCAAGTGGACTTTTGCCACAGAGGTAACTCTGGTATTTGTGTAGAGCTGGTCTGCACCAAGAGCATAAATAATAAGACCTGGAGTCACCAAGTGACGGTGGGTCAGTATTCAGTTTCATTTACACTTTTATTATTGACATCAAAGGAATTCAATGAACTTGTCTGTTCGAACAGGAACTCAGAGACAGAATGAAAACCATGAAGCATAACCTACATACAGGCAGATTTCACACTGTTTGTAAGACACACATTCAATCTTGCTGCATTTCAGAAGTTTAACGGATTTTAATTTCTCCCGTTCAGATCCAGCCAGGCTTTCGCTACCGCTGACAGGATGATGATGGTGTGGATGGACTCGGCGGTTTCAGGGAGGTCTGTCCCAGGGTCGAAGTCTGTAAGCGCTACGGATAAACTGTAAATGACGGCAGAAATAATTACATCGAATTACAGCGAATCACAGTCGCTTCGCCTTCGTTAAAGCTCCAGCCGTCTTACCCCTGCCTCTCCTTCACACTGTTCCTCATGTTTCATCTCTTTCTCGTCCACGTCCTGTTTATCTCGCTGGCTCTGGGGGAAGTAGATGAAGAAAGGCTGCTTGTCCTTCTGCTGCCTCCTCCACTCGTAGAAGCCGTCGGCTAGAATGACACAACGCTGCCCTTTCAGCAGAGAGTCCTGGTAGATGAAACACACCAACGAGAAAATGAAGCGGCCTGAAGTGCGCTTATTACACCAACAGAACAAACAGGAATGCACTCGAGTCATGTTTCCCAACCGAAAAAAGCAACTCGTCATCACCATCGAAGTAAACGACTGTTTTATACAGTGTCATGTTTCCCAATTAAACGAGTTGAGTTTTAGATTACTGCTGATCATGTTGAACCTGATACCTTGTAAGACTTTTTCTCCAGCAGGCTCTCGCTGCGACAGTTGGAGGTGCTGTACTGCATCTTGCTCGGGTCACTCTCCTTGAACCAGGCCGGCACCAGACCCCAGCGCATCGTCGCCAGCACGCACTCGTCCACTGCGGCTTCCTGTCTGACACCGACAAGGTGGAAGTGAATTACAGGAGCCAGTCAGCTCACTTCCCGTGTAAGTCCATGACACAGGGACAAAGCAACATTTCAAAACCTTTACATTTTTTTATTATTAGTTAGAGCACAGGTTTCCATTCCTGGTCCTGGAGAACCCCCGTGTTTAGTGTTTTCACTACCCACTTCAACTAGTCAGGCTTCCTGAGGCACAGGACATGGAGGTTCTCCTGAACACGAGTCAGGAACCTGTGAGTCAGAACCTAGAAACTGTAAGACAGCCTGCGTTAGTAGATCACTATGACTAATCTAAACTAGTGTGAAAGTTACTACAGCAGCGAAAACAATACAAGTTCTGTGTGTAGTTTTAGAGCTTGTGGAAGAGTTTTCTTTTGAAGATGGCCAGTTGAGGCCGGTTACACTTCCAAATCTGCATGATGCAGTGTCAGGAATTTCTTCACTGACCCCCTCATTTTGTCCAAAATGATCAAAGAAAGTCAGTAGTGCTTTGCCTTATTAAAGTGTCTGCTGGACAGCAGAACCGGACTGAGGGACTGAGGACTCTTGTTGTAGGAGGGTTGGTATTTATCCGCATCGCCATCTCTCCAGCGAGGCCATCGCCGCTGTCCAGACCGGTCTTGGTACCGAGAAGCACGCCGGAGCTCATTGGGGGCGAGGGTGCAGGCTGTCCTTCCACACATGATCTCAGTCTACAGCACAGGAAACACAGGCATGATTATTAATACTACCTCAAGTACTCAATATCATACATGTACATAATTTTTTAAATAACTAATTAATTGATAAAGAGCTAACATGAGTCTGTCTGTCTGTCACCAAAAATATTTTAGTCAAACTCTTTTCTTCCCTACCTCTATATCTCTCCATATGATATTCTTCGTTCACATAGTATTCCGCTAATAGGACTTTTATTTTGAAATGAACGCTAGCTAGCAATCAGTGCTCCTTTAATATTAAGAGCTTTGTTTATAAATGCTATTGAGAAATAGCTATAGACATTAAAAGATTTTATCTGCTAAAGAGTTTTGTCTGTGATTGCTAGCTAGTATATAATATATAAAACGTTCGGATTTTCCAACCACCCGCATTCTTATAAAGCCCGCCTCCTGTGATCTGATTGACTAGTTCGTACTGACAATCGAGCCGTGCTCATTGATTGGTCGGCTGAAGTTATTCATAATATACTAGCCAATCATAACGCAGGAGGCAGGATTCGTAGAAAACAGCAAGATGCTAATCCTTAAACATCTCACACGGCAGTAATAGAAAAAATAAAATCTGAATTAAATGATCAGTTTGATTTGTTTGAGTGTTTTGAGCTACTTACCTTTGAGTGTCATAGAAAGCAACAACGGGTCGGTTTATCGGCGTAAAGGCAGCTAGCTGGCTTACCTTTGCTCTGTAAAGGTAATAAAGGCAATCATTTAAGAGCTAAAGAAAGACAGAAGTTGTTAGGACCGTGTCGCGTCTCCGAGGTTTTTCAAAGTTTGCGACATGAATCAGACATTCTCGTGTAAAATAACATAACTGACAGACGGAGCGTCTCGTGTGCGCGCACGTAGAGAACCCGCCCCCAGAAGCGCGCGCACGTAGAAATGTAAATAAGACAGGATGTCACAGTTAGCATCGTTATTATGTGACCATTTTACCTTTCTCATTCTCATTCTCATTCAGCTTCATACATTACTTTACCAGCCCTTAATTACACCCAGTGACGTGTAAATCCATGTGAAGTGCTTTATTTTCAGCACAGCGGTGCAGGACACTGTATTGTTAATGATCATTAGTCCAGGTTCTTACTTGCATGCCCTTTAAGCACTTCTTTTTCTGACTTCTTCCATGTACGTAATTCCATGTGGATGGAAGAAGAAGAAGAAGAAGTGTCTAAGACAGCTGCCAGTGTACACAGTAGATATCTGGACAGCATCTTCATGTTTAAAACAAACAAAATGCATTTAAACTGTTTGTTTTTTGTTGTTGTTGCTTGTTTATGGGTTCTGTGAGCATCACCTCACGTGCATTACTGAATAAAGCCCTTCAGCTCTACTCTTAGTGCTACTAATGTTTTGTGGTGAACCCCCACTTGGTTCTTTATCAATCTTTTGCTGAAACATCCCATTTGTGATAGAAGCCCTTGGGACATACAGTACCTGTGCAGCAAGAAGCCAGCTCCAAAGAGGCAGTATTGCTCTAAATTGGTTCGATTCTAATTGGCTGTCTGTTGACCTTGACCCTGCCCCGTTGTAGAGTATTAAATGAAGAAAAAAGTCCTGCACACTCCACCAGCTCCACCTCTTTGTGGTGTAGTGGTTAGTGCTACCGTCCATGATGTAGGTCCAGACATCGTGGGTTCTAATCTGTCTTTTGGCAGGTTGATGTAACGATGCCTTGTTGTGAAGTACTTAATGAAGAAAAAAGTCCCGCACACTCCACCAGCTCCACCTCTTTGTGGTCCAGTGGTTAGTGCTACTATCCATGTTGTAGTTTTAAACGTTGTGGATTCTAAGCTGCCTTTTGGCAGGCAAAAATCCCACCCTTTTGCCTCCCCCTACCTTGCCCCACCTCTCTCTGCCTCCCCTACCTCGCCCCCACCTCCCCCTACCTTGCCCTGCCTCTCTCTCCGCCTCCACCTACCTCGCCCCCGCCTCTCTCTCCACCTCCCCCTACCTTAGATAAGAGGAGCCAGTCAGCTCAATTCCTGTGTAAGTCTGTGACACAGGGACAAAGCAACATTTAAAAAAACTTTACATTATTAGTTAGAGCACCGGTTTCCATTCCTGGTCCTGGAGAACCCTCGTGTTTAGTGTTTTCTCTACCCACTTCAACTAGTCAGGCTTCTTGAGGCACAGGACATGGAGGTTCTCCTGAACACGAGTCAGGAACCTGTGAGTCAGAACCTAGAAACTGTAAGACAGCCTGCGTTAGTAGATCACTATGACTAATCTAAACTAGTGTGAAAGTTACTACAGCAGCGAAAACAATACAAGTTCTGTGTGTAGTTTTAGAGCTTGTGGAAGAGTTTTCTTTTGAAGATGGCCAGTTGAGGCCGGTTACACTTCCAAATCTGCATGATGCAGTGTCAGGAATTTCTTCACTGACCCCTCATTTTGTCCAAAATGATCAAAGACAGTCAGTAGTGCTTTGCCTTATTAAAGTGTCTGCTGGACTGAAGACTGAAGACTCTTGTTGTAGGAGGGTTGGTATTTATCTGCATCACCGTCTCTCCAGCAAGGCCATCGCTGCTGTCCAGACTGGTCTTGGTACAGAGAAGCGCGGCGGAGCTCATTGGGGGTGAGGGTGCAGGTTGTCCAAAAAACAAACAGTTTAAATGCATTTTGTTTGTTTTAAACATGAAGATGCTGTCCAGATATCTACTGTGTACACTG
>JANCOA010000001.1:3361937-3373425 GCA_024363135.1 Leptodoras oyakawai | reverse complement strand
GGATATTCCAAGTTGATGACTGAGCACTCTTGTAAGTCGCTCTGGATAAGAGCGTCTGCTAAATGCCATAAATGTAATGTAAATGTGAGATCCTTCAGACTGACAGAAGTCGAAATGTAGAGATGCTAAAAATGTCTTGTGATAAGGCAGAATTTTGAGATCTGTCCAAACATGACCCTAAAAGCATCAGACACGTGTCCTGTGTGGTATCTGTAACGTGAGCGAGCACGCTGTCAGCCTGACTCAGGGCTACGACGCGTTTCTGAACGTCCACAAGGTGCCGCTGAGGGACACCAGCAGTCCGGATCAACAGTCTGTGGATTATGGGTGAGGACGTTTATGTCAACGGTTCTCAAGTTGAAGGACGTATTTCCTGATTTCCTGATATTATTAACACAAATAATAACACAGATAACATACAAAACCGAGTAAACCGAGTAAAACCACAGAGAAATGACTGAGAAACGAAGAAGCTCTGAGAAATGAAGAAGTTCGTGAGAATGGAACGAAACTAAGCAACACAAATGTGTAACAAGAGAAGCAACAATGAAACAGATTTCAACACAAATCTGAGCACAGCGTCTTCCTTCCTCTGAGCACGAAGGTGACGGAGGTTGTACAGTTCCTAGAAGTGTAAAGAACGAACCCACATTAACAATTAAACTGCATTTCTCCTATTTTTCAGTGCCGAATAATTTCTAGACATTAAACTGTTAAACAGGAGTTTCTGACACTGGAGACTCCTTCCATCAAAAATAAACTATTCAGAATCAAAGCGGAGGTTTTTCTTACATGCTACATTCTTTACTAGCTGCACATTTTATGATTGCTTGTAATAAGAAATTATTATTTACTGAATTAAAAATGAGAATAGTTGACACGTGGATGTGGTGGAAGTGGAATAAAATAGGAAAATAATTATCTCTGGGATGGAAACAGTGACTCTGCTGCTTCTTCACACCAACCGGTCATTGATTGTTTCAACCCAACCCCCCCCAAAAAAAAAGGGTTTTATTCTTTGCATATCACGGCATAGAAGCGCTGTGACATTCTGTAAACTTAAGAGCACTCCGGTGAGCACCTTCAGCAGCCAGACAGGTACAGTCAGGCACGTTTACTCCGTCTACAGGGGTGTAGATTCTGGCCTGGCCACTTTCTCTGACACTCTGCCTCAGATACGTAACCCGCATTCTGCTACGGCAAATACGCCTGTAATCTCTTATGTACAAACTGTCTGTATCAGTCAGATCTCCAGGGAAAACAAGGTCTCCACCTGCTGAGCAAACAGCATGGACTCAGCATGGAAAAGCCTGGATACCTCCAACAACAATGAAATCGCAGCAATCACACAATGACGCTTTTCTCAAAAATACAGCCCACAGACTGGCGCAACTACCACACACACTCACACACACACACACACACACACACACACACACACACACACACACACACACACAGGCATATAAACAGATTAGTGTTGATCCAGCCTTTAAATTACTCCACCAGTCTGACAATAAGGGTTTAAGGTAATGAAAATGCAATTACACGCCACATTGTCTTTCTGCTTCCCTTTTTTTCCCCTTTCTAACTGACTGTCAGTTGAGTTTAGCGTTAAAATGATAGAACAATCAGAGGTGATCATCTAACATAAACCACCACGGGTTTCCTTATCACCTTTAATGTTTTTTTTTTTTTTTTTTTTTACTTTTGGTACTTTTAAAGCAAAGTGATCCTCTAAAAGCTAATTACATCCCAATTATAGACCTTCAGGACCTGCGGTAAAAACAACACCTGTGATTACGGTGTAAATAAATCAACAGGGCAGAGGAATGAAGCAGCACCTCCCACATCCCGGAGCGGTTTATTCCTCTTACGCCAGGTTCGTTTTAATTCTGCAGCTTGTACAATTCATTACAGATGGAACCCAAACTGGAAATGTGGAAACTAGAAACCTTTTTATTTTTATACTTTATTTTATTTATATATCCTGACAATTTCAAGTAAACTGGATATCTACTACCAGATGAAATGGCCCTCATCACAAAGTCCAAGAAACCTTTTTTTTGCGCCAACATTAATGCTTTAATGACTCCAGATGTTATTTACTCAACTCGGTATATATTTATTTTCCTGACTAAATATGGTTCAGACAAATTTCGTACCCATGTTTGAGCCTCTATATCTTTTGAACCATTCCATCCAGGATACAGCTGATACAGGAGCTGGAATCTACAGCAAATATTAAATCATTGTACCAAATTTCACGTCTCTGGTCATATTTATGGACGAGTTACAAAGCTCTAAAGTCAGAAAAATGCCAGGGACTTGGTGGTTAAATAATGGTGGTTTTCACAAGTATTGAATAAATTCTAAGCAGAAACGTTTTTGTGAGTAAGTAGGAAGCTAGAATGTTGGGATCTGTCATGTCGGAGTGGATTTATAGTTACGTTTAATGGCGTGGAACGTCCTGGAGAGGAGACGAGATGCTCCAGTCTTCAGCGTTACAGTGTACTGACACTGGAGACTCCTTACATAAATGCTAAACAAACATCTCCATACAGAAAGCTTAAGTGTATACATAATTATATATGCATGTTTAAGCATGTTCAGCAGGTTTGGTGAGATCGTCCAAGCGCGAGTGAGTTTAGGTATATAAAAGGTATAAAGAGAATCGGCTCAGTGACCAGACAAGCTCTATGTTTATATCACGTCTCATCACCCCAACCAAGCAAACCGGTACAAAATTTGGTATTCTGTGTTACTAAAGCTTATCTCAGGGTGCAGGAGGAGATACTCCAACACAACTATGGTGTATAGTGAACACATTATAGGCTCCATGCAGAACAAAAATGACAAGGGTGACCTAACAGTACAGGCTAACATACACTTATACAGCCTGTAAATTAAACCATGCATCAGATGCTTTCACCATAAAGACCAAACTCAGGGGTGATTTAATGCATGGTCACGGTCAAACACACACACACACACACACACACACACAGGACACTATGTCCAATGCCAATCCAAATCCACCCATCTAACACAGCTCCTTACACACTTACACACACACACACATACGGCTCAACATGTCCAGCCAGATTTGTGCATGTCCAAGCTGACACACCAGGCTGTCGAGTGTAACGTGCACGAAGCGTGGAGCATTGTTTCCGTGTGTTATTACTCGGATTGGGAACACAAACGCTCTTGATGCTGCTGCACGCCGCCTACGTGCCAACTCTTGTTTACTTCTTCCTCCTCGGAGCGCGAGCAGAACACACAGCGTTCGCCTTAAAGCCAAATGACTCTCGCTTTACCTTCTCCGGTTTCTGAAGAGAAAAACCTGTGTTTCTTACCCGCCCTGTCAGAATTTGGTGTGTTTTTGGACTTGGCAGCTCCCCTCATCTTGCCCCTGCTTTAACACCGTCCGTGCTTCGCGTCCGTGAGCGTATGCGCGTGTAGTGATGAGAAGGATTCGGTTCTATTTTGTGTGTTCGACTCTTTTAAAGCGAGTCTTTTTGAGGAGTCGATTCTCAGATTCGAAACGAATCCCGCCTGTTGTTTGCTCTGTGCATATTATACAGATTATACAGCATGCACACCACTGACTACATATAACCGTGACTCCTAGCCTTAGACATCTACATACCATTTAGATTAGATTATTGCTTAAAAAAATGTTTTTTTTTTGCTATCTAAGTGAAAAAAAATGTTATGCAAATAAAACAGCAGTGTAAACTCGTGATCTTATATTGTGTTTATATTGTGGTCAATGTAAATGTGGAATATATAATATTTATAAATGTTTGGGGTGTGTGGTGAATCCAACAAATCAAACCTTGCCTAACTCGATTCATTTAAACGAGTTTGTTCGAAGGATTCGATTCACGGGAGTGAATCACTGATTCCAGAAGATACACACCCACTTTTGAATTGAAAGTAAAAAGGAAAACTAACATTTTTAATCATAAACAAACAAACAAACAAATAAATAAATAGCAGATGTAGATTATTATTATTATTATTATTATTATTATTATTATTATTATTATAGAGCATGCTAACATCACATTAAACAATTCTGATGTTTTTTTGTACAATAATATCCATGATCAGATTGTGTCTGAAGGTCATGAGCTGTTGTTATGGGAAAACTGGATTTTAATGGATTTTAATGGGTGTGTCTGTAATCATCATGTGTCCATCTGTACAGCTGGAATGTAGAGGAGTAGGTTAATATTTCACCATGAATGAAAGTTTGTACAGTGTGATATGTTGGGATCTTTTATATGTATTAAATATTTGATTAAATCCCCTGAGTGAGACATTCAGGTCTAACTGGATTAGGCCATTGTGGCGGTGTAGGTAATTATAAAGCTGCTCCCTGCTGACTTTTGGTCTAGATTGGTCTAGAAGGGTACAGTTTGGCATGCTGTGACTGTTGGTGTGCTTCTGCATTCCAGACGTATTCAGATCAGACGCCGGAACATTCTGCACCACGAAAATAGCCAGCTGAGGTGTTTATATCAGCTGAAAAAGTCAAATGACAAGGCAAAGGATGAGTACACTGTCTGGCATCTCAGTTAGATGAACTTAGACCTATTTTATAATGATGATGATGATGGTGATGTTGATGATGATGATGATGATGATGATGATGAATCAGAATAAAAAATAAATTATTGATTCAAACTTTTATTTGCATGGTGTCACCCAGACACGGATACGTTTTTATATATTGCAACAGTCAATTTAATTAGTCATCAACCAAGGAAGAATGTCTGCGCTGTTGTATTCATGTTATTGATAATATTCTTCTGACGATCCTGGTCAGGAAGAAACACCGTGACTCAACGTTCAGAGAGACTCCGAGGTTGCAAAACGCACCTCTGAAGAAGAATCAAGCCTCAGTTCTCAGTTCTGGTCAACAGACATACCTTCCAGGAACCAAAACGTCAGATTAAACAGGCTGAACCTAACAATGCCAAATGACATCATCCTGGAGCTCGGTGGAGAGATTTGGAGAGATTTCCTGTGTTCAGTACGACCTGAAACTGGGGAGTAAACAAGGCCCAAATCCTTTCTCTCATTAGATTGCGCCGGTCCACTAGGGCCTCAGCTATTTCAGGAGCTGCAATGATAGGTCTTATCAGCTCGGCTCAGGATAATAGCACTAATTATGAAGAGCTGCATGACTGTACAAGAAGAGCAGTGGAGTGACACAGAAACAAAACACAGGATGGAAAATAGATTAGAGAAATATAGACGAGAGAAAGAGACAGATTGAAACAAAGGAATGAGAATGAGAGTGAGAAAAGCTAAAGAATTCAGATAGACATGTCAGTGTCATGACAACAGCCTGACCTTTCTCTGACCTCTTTAAGTGTTTTTACTAAGAAAAAAAAACCCCACTGCGATTAGTGTCTGTCCAGGGTTAGGGTTCACGTGAAAAATGTTTTTAAATGATTAAAAACTAAGCAACATTTTTTTCTTAGCAGATATGTATTAAATATGGTGCTAACTCTCACAAATCTAGAATTTGGCTAATATTTAATAACCTTTCCTCAACATATGTCTGTAGATCTCACTTTTCCCTCATTACAGTATCCTGAAATTTTTCTTTTGCAAAAAAATTCTCATGAACCATGTGTCCTCCTACAGACGATCCCACATTCCCCCTGTCTCACTCCTTTAATGACGTTCAGATCTCTTCTTTGTGATAAAGTATTTATCATTTTCCAAAGATACAATACGGTTTTCATTAAAAATTAAAAAGGATGACTACCTCCTCCCTGAACTCAACACTACCCCATTTGAAAGCCTGGAACCACGAGAGTGTATGTGGTATGTGCAAGTTATGTTCTTTGTGACGCTGCACAGAATCAGAATCATACACACGTTTGCATGTACAGGGAATCTGTCTTGCTGCAGACGTGCAGGATTCGATAATATATACACTAGTACACCACACACACACACACACACACACACACACACACACACACACACGCAGCAGTGAAACTGTGTAAAAGATCACACAAGAGTGTTTGGATCAAGGTGTTGTCAGTGGGTGTGTGATTAGGATTAGGAGCCGGTCTTTTGTTGAGTTCTGGTGTTTGTTCTGGTGTCTTGCCCTGTTGTTGTTACTGACACAACATTCTTGTCAGAGTGGTGTTTCTGGAAAAAGTGATAGCAGGGGTGTGTACGGTCAGGTGAGATTTTTCATACAGGTGCATGCTTTCTTTCTCTTTTTCTCTAAGCCTTTCTGATGGTCAGCTGTAGTTTAGCTTTAACCTGAGCACTCAGCCAGACTGCTGACTGATGTTAGGCTCAGGGATGTCTGTATAAAAATGTATCAGACGCATCTTTGTGCTGGAGTTTGTGGCTCTTTAGCTGCTGTAGGAAGAAAAGTCACTGATGTCTGATGTTGTCTTTCTATTTCAGGTTGTCAGATAGACCGAAATAACACAAATGACTGTGCTGACAAGTGAGCCATGTGTGTGTGTGGGGGGGCGGTAAGGGGGCGGTGCAGCTGAGTGGTTAAGGTGTTGGACTACTGATCAGAAGGTAGTAAGTTAAAATCCCACCACATCCAAGCTGCAATGCTGGGCCCCTGAGCAAGGCCCTTAACCCTCAACTGCTCAGTGTAACTGAGCTAACTGTAAGTCACTCTGGATAAGGGCGTCTGCCAAATGCCATAAATGTAAATGTAAATGTGTGTGTGTGTGTGTGTGGCTCCATCGACCGCCTCCAGTGTTTTCTCTGTGTCGAGGTCCAGGATGTTAGACACGACACTTATTGTCAATACGGAGACTCGTTGAGTCTGATTTGCACAAGTGGTGTCCTCTATGAAGTGGATGAGAAAATGTAAATCATTAAAAAATGTTTTTAAAAAGTATGGGTCTTTGTTAAAGTTTCTAAAATATCACTTACATCTTTACATGACCTTGATATAGAACATTTAAGAATAATAAAATAAAAAATGAAATAAACACCACCACTACTGCTAATAATAATACTATTAATAACATTTATGGTCGTGTGTCACACTGTATACAATAAACAAATGTTCAGCCACAAAAGAAATCTTTTTTTTTTTTGCTGTGATTTACTACAACTACTACAACACACCTTACACAACACAGATGTGTTTCTGAGGAACCTTTAAAGGTATCAGTATTTTTTTAAGCTATGAACACCTAATTATCCAACAAAGCCTTAAATAAGCCTTGAAGTACGTACTGCTTGAAATACTTTCTTCTTAAGCTGTCGACATTGAACGAATAAATGCCCGAGTTCTTGTTCCACTTTTAGAAAACTGAGCTCTTCTGGAGTTTCTACTGGTTTGTGTGCACACCTGAAGCTTGCACTGGGTTTTTTTTTGTTAATAAAGTAAAGTAGGGAGACCTTAGGCCTGTTTCTGCACAGACATCCCTTCATTTACGTACCCAGAGAGCTCTTGATGTTTATTCAGCTATGAATTATGAACATTTGTTTGTTTATCAGTTTACAGAAATAAAAAACACTGTATGTTTATAGTCTTAGGTCAGGAAGTGTTTTGGGGAAGCTGCTTTGCGTCACCTGTTTTGTCATTCTGCATCTGAAGAAATGCTTTCTGTTGTAGAAGCCGTTATTTGTCAAATACATTGTAAGTTACTGCACAGTGAACTTCTTTCCTTAGGAAGTGGTGGTCAGGGCGCAGGGTCTGTGATACGGCGGGAGCAGGGAGGGTTACCGCGTGGGAGTGCTGGAACCCTCGACCTTCTGAGCAGTAACCTTAACCACGGCCCTGCTGTTAGCACAAAAAGCACTTGAGCAAGGAATATTAAGGAATCATATTTACGTACAAAAGCATGTTTACATAAAGTAGCACAAGAGCACTGACTCGGACACAATCCTCCCTCTTCCCTTCATCTGATCTAAATACTAAACATCATCCCCAGAACAACAATCCGGCTCTGTTTTACCTCACGTTACAAACACGGAGAGCGTACCCTCGAGTGCATTCTCTATCAAGGTTCTCTATTTGAATGTAAGCTTCAGGCTCATCTTTTCTTACAGCATGCTTTAAAAGGAAAACCTCTAGGCACAAGGCCCCAGCCTCAGCCTGATCTAGGATCAGCCCAACGTGCATGTGTTTAAAATGTTATAAACCTGTTACTCCTGCTTTAATATGCAGTACGAGTCTGGTAGCACACGTCAGCATGTGAAATATGAGAGTCTGACTCGGTTGTTCAGCCTTCTGAGTCACAGAGGAAGCGCCGCCAGTCGCCCTTTAAGGCAGAAAGTAGGTGAAAGGTCGTTCAGGCTTTAATGTATTCATAACGCAGCAGTCTGACAGGCGGAAGCTGGATCTCAGCCACAGCTCTGCTGCGCTCTGTTATTTATACACCACACAAACTAGAGAGAAAGGCAGCACACAGTTTAGACTGGGCCTGCTTACAAGCCTTCTCTTCTTCTTCTTCTGAACAGGCGTCTTTTTTTGTCATTACTAGGCTGGGTTTGTATATAAAAAAAAAAGCAAAGGCTCGCCATGTTTTACCCAGTGGCTTCTTCCTCACTGAGGAGGCACCAAAACACAAACACAAACACACACGTGCTACAGTTTACCTGCCTGCGATTAACACTGTGGTGATTTCATTATGCACTTTGTTTATGATGTGAAAACAGACAGTAAGACACCTTATTATGAGACTGACACACTGCAATCAGAGTTTCCTGTTGGCTCCTTGTGGGATTAATCAATCCAAGAATGTTTTCACCTCCTTACTATGCAGCCATTGGAGCTCAGAAAAAGTCTATACTTACAAATTCCTGCAATGAAGAAGCAAAGAAAAGCCAGAATTCCTTCAGGAACTCTGAGTTCTGCAAGTGAAGGCAAGGCAACATGGCTGCTCACAGAATCTGGAGTAAACACAGGAGCACTCTTTATCTTTAAATGAGTTACACTAGTATTTGCTGACAGGCATACAGACATACTCACTTGTAACAGTGACCTCACAGCTCGCTGTTCTGAGGAGGAAAACGACAGAAGCTGCATGGAGCGGCCATCTTGGATTTTGAAGACAGGGTTGGTGAGGTTTCTCTGAGTTTCTAAGCCAGAAATACAACCTCACAGGGCGTTCCTGTTAACATTCCAGACATCCTGACAGGTCAAATGGACCAATCGTAGCGCGTTTTAAAATAAACTATTTAGCGAGACGCACATTATTAAACTTTCCAGCCTGTTGTAAGTTCCTCAACTTTCCCATCCAATCAGATTAGCCAGAAAGCTCTACATTATTAATTCATTCAATCATTTTCTTGACCACTTATTCCTTTTCAGGGTCACGGGAGAGCCGGTGCCTACACAGTCTAGGAACAACCCTAGACAGGGTGCCAATCCATCGTAGGGCGCACACACACACACACACACACTAGAGACACCAATCTACCTAACATGCATGTCTTTGGACTGTGGGAGGAAACAGGAGTACCCAAAGTAAACCCACGCAAACACGGGGAGGACATGCAGACTCCAGAGTCTCCGCGCCACCCGGGGATTGAACCCGGGACCTTCTTTCTGTGAGGCGATGGTGCTACCCACCGAGCCACCGTGTCGCCCAGCTCTTAAACGTATGATATCCAGTAACAGTCCTTGTTAAATTTTAAATATATCTAGGCACTTCAGGATATGTAAGGGGTGTCTTTGCCAGGTAGCTCCTGTATCTCTGGAGCTAGAAACAGTATTATAAAGGATTATAAAAGATGTGGGGTTTGCAGTCATAGCAGAGGTGGGAATGTCAGCGAGCAGGTTAACCGCCTAAAGAAATGAAGGAATAAGAAGTGTGCTTTTTTTATTTTTTTATTAAAACAATGTTGCCTTAAATACAGCGACTTCTCTCTGGTAAATCTTATTTAACAAATTCATAATAAAAGACTCTAAAGGAAAAATCAAACCTCACAAAAACATCAAAAACTTTTTTTTTTTTGGCCAAAATGTTGCTGGAAATATTTTAAAGACGGAAAATGAAACGAAAACCTTCTTTCAGTTAAAAAAGAGGATGGAAAAGAAAAAAAGACACCAAACAGAGCATCCTGTGCTGTGACGAGGACTGCGACGACGATGATGGTGATGAATGTGATTAGGAGGAAGAGGAGGAGGAGGAGGGTGATGATGACCAGTGAAGGACAAAACACACACGGATTCAGTCCTAGCGTGTGTCCGCTGAAGTGTGTGTTCTCACAGAGTCGATATTCTTCTTTTGTACGAGTAGATGAGGAAGAGGAGGCGGTGAGGAGGAAGGATAAACGTTACTGCTTTACGCTGGCCTGGTGCCACCGGTGTGTGTAGTGTCTCGAGAAAGCTTCTGTATTAATAAACTGAAGGTCTTATGAATGCATCAAACACACACACACTCACACATGCGTATAAAACACACGTGTGACAGAATGAGTTTATAAGTGACACATGAACTGTAAAAATAGAAATCTAAGCATCTATATACACACACCCACAGATAATGTGTGTGTGTGTGTGTGTGTGTCTGTGTGTGTGTGTGTGTGTGTGTGTGTGTGATGTGATGTGCTGGTTACAGTGGAGGGTGAAGGAGTGTCCTTATACTGTCCTCCCTTTCACTTCCTCCTCCACCTCTCCATGCTTCATTCATCCACAAATCTGTCCGTTTCTTTCCCTCTCTCCCTCGCGCCTCATTGGCTGTTGCAGACGGTGGATCCACCCTTTCCTCCTGCCGCTGCTGCTTTCTTCCTTCTCTTATTGAGCAGTGGGTTGCTGGACGTGTCCAAGTCTTTAATCTTCACCTGGTCGTAGTCCACGCGCATGGTGGCAAGAGCACTCGTCATCTCCTCCTACACACACACACACACACACACACACACACACACACACACAAAGCAAAGAAGTTAAAAAAGTGAGCAAGATATTAGTATATATGTAAATACATAATTAAGAAAGCAGATGAAAAAGAAAGAATTAAACAAGCTGGCTTATTTAAGTCAGAATTACGTACAGTGAAGAAGAAAATGAGTAATGAAATAAATACATAAGCATGAAAGTGTGTATGTGAGAGACAGTGAGAGAGCAATTGAGTTGCTCTGAAACAAGAAAATATCTCAGTAATGCTAGATTAAGAATATTAAAAAGTAATTCTGAAGTAAAATAGGAAGTGAAATGCTGCCCTCTCGTGGCGCAAAGTGCAAACTACAGGAAATGCCGTTTCCATGTGTGATTTTAATAAATAATCATTGAAAAATAGTACCTACCTCACTTTTTAATTTAGATTTATATATATGTTTATATATAAAATATAAATATAAAATATAAATATATTATATATACAAAATGTATATTTTATATTATTTTCTTTATTAAAATCACACATGGAAATGGCATTTCCTGTAGTTTGCACTTTGTGCCACGAGAGGGCAGCAAATTTCCCTCATACCGATTCTTCTTCTTCTTCTTCTTCTTCTTCTTCTTCTTCTT